>ML804573.1:263156-280573 GCA_009831015.1 Picea engelmannii | reverse complement strand
TATCAACACAAACATCATGAGTTTGTTAGTTAAACAAAGGAAAAATATTGATATCGTCAAGGGAAAATGTAATATTCTCTGTAACCTAGTTCTTAATCTTCAAAAGGATACTCTATCTATGGATTCAAACAATAGGGCTTCAGGGAATTTGGTCCAAGTCAATCTTAAAAAGGAGGAGATAGTCCACCAATTGAAGGACCCAATGGAAATTGAGAAGCATATATCCTCTTAGCTTGATCATGGTTAGGGAGAAGTAGAGAGTGTTCATGTTTATCGTTAACTTTTATGTATTTCTATGTGACCAAATTGTTATGTGTTTTTGTGAAGCAAGCCACTTGTAAGACAACTTGGGACACACACTTCTTAATTTGTTGTAAGTTTCTTTTTGTAACATAGATCGCAACTATTTATGTTAGTGGAATATCCTTGAATCAACACTATATAAGCCACTTCTAGCCTAGACTGCATCTTTATGAATATATTTCTATGTTTCCAAAACAAAAAAAATTAAGATCTTATTCTCATACAATTGTGATAGTGACCTCCCGGTCATATCCCACAGTTAGGAAGTTATAATCAATTCATTGTGCATCAAACCATCAAAGGGGTTCCCAAGGATCTATAGGCTCATTCCTGGATCAAATACTTCACTCTGATATTCTCATGTAGTCCTTAATAGGTTCAAATAACTCCTGCAATCATGACTACGGATCGAGGTTTTCCTTTCCTCCCTTGGGAGCTAAACTTCAGATTTCGATGTGATCGTTCTCTCTGTCCAGGGGCTTAATTCCTTTTTCACACAATCCCTAATCTCCTCGACGCTCATTCCTTAACATTGAACCATATCTTATGTCCACAGGATAAACTCTTATTATGCGTTAGTGCCCTTTCCTTCATGTGTCCTTAACCTCATGACCAAGTGAAAATATCAAAGGTGCTTGACTCAAAATACCATCAGTGGTATGTGAGATGATGAAAGGTAGTTTTAAGGGCAGTTTCATATGACGCGCTATGCTTCCAACACCTACCACGTGTCCTTGGTGGGGTACAACAATACCTCGCTTCATCCACAACTCTCCTCTAATCCCAATCTACATATGAGATTTTAATCAAATGTTTAACTGACGATCGATATTTCTCCAAGGATTTCCAACTGGATCGAACGACTCTCCTTCAATTTCCTCCTGATCTAACGGTTCAAGTTCTTCCCGACATATCTAATGGACCCAGTGATTATTCTCAGAAAAAAGGGATGATCACGATATCTCGATCTCTTTACAAAGGATCTCTTTTTAAATCATGCTTTGGATTATGCTCGACCATGAACAAACTATCTCTCCTAAGCTTCTTCCTGTCAAAACTTTAGTACGCACCTGCGAAAAATTATTTTTCGATCCACACTAGTGGTATCGACTGTCCTTTGGATCAGGATCCTTCCCACTAAAATTCCTTCTCGTAGAACCTGCAATTATGCATGCACCAACATCTTCAATGACATATACAAAGGCTTCAAACACCCATGGGAAAATAATCAAATAGTTATAATAATCACTTCTACCAACACTCTAAATAGGGTGTTAATCACTTATGTATTAATTAGAATACAATAATTGTACATTGGTTTACACAAGGCCCTCAGTGCCTTCTCTGGACTGAATTACATTCATAGGCCATTTTCCCTTTCTTTCTCTCTCTCTCTGGCCTAATATCTTCTTGAATGGCATATCTCCTCTATGGCCCGATATTCCTATTCTGGCCACACTCTATTTGGCCTATTCTACATTCGTTTGGCCACCCTATTCTAGATTGATTTCTTCCCTAATGGCCACCTCTCTTGTTATGGACTTATTACTCATTGATTGGCCTCTCCCATGCCTTCAAGGATTATAATCATTTATACAAAAGGATCCTAAACAAAATTAGTTCAGATCCAACAAATTCTCAACAAGTCCTAAGGATCCTCACAGATCCACAAAACCCTCAAGAGGATCCACAAAATCCTCGCAATCAACTCCTATCTTTAGGGATCACAAAGCCTTATGAGATCTAACTGAACCCATATCTCTCTCATTTATCAACCCTCTCATGTTCTCATACATTAGAGAAAATTTACAATTCAATCCTCACATTCATTATCATACCCCTATCATATGTCTCTCTTCTATAATGCATTAAAACATAGGAAAATATAATAAAAAAATCATGAGGGAACCAACTCCCTAGCAAATGAAAGAATGATTGGGTCTCTACTAGATGTACAAGGTTTTGGAAGTAGAATGATCCTGTATCAGATTCCCAAGGAACAAAAATGTTCATGATATCGTGATCATGATTTTCTTCTGTTGAAATCCTCCTGGAGCCCAAACTTGATTATGTATTTGTCCTCTTGCTCTATTATCTTGCTACTCTGTTGTTGTTGTCTGCAATTTTCTATTTTATTTACTGATGTAGATCTTCTTTACCTCTACATGTCTTCCATGTGACATATTCACCATCAACATCCTCATTAACTCAATCTCTATTTCCATTCTATCCTCTAGATGTTACATCTCTTTACTCTGAACTTGTTGCTGAAATTTGATTTTTCTCTCTTACTGATTTTTGTTGCTACTCACTGGTTGTTGCATCTCTCCTTTTCCAGGATTATTTCTCTCCTCTTTAACTATTCTCTTGTTGATTGACACTTTCATTTTCTCCTCAAAACCAATTTGAGTTGAGTCTTCCCTTTTATGCATTCTTACTCACTTACATCTTTAGAATTTCATCTCTTCTTCAAAATTTATCAACTCTGAATGAAGTCTTCCTTCATCTTTAAGAAATAGTTTAGATTATATTTCCCTGATTGCATCTTCAAGTTCATCACTTTTTGTACCTGCATTCTTCAAATTAAATTGAAAATTTAAATTTACCTTTGTCCCCTTGTATGTTAAAAACATTTTCCTATCACTGCTAGGTACTTGTGAGCATGTTTTCTTCATGCCTGTACTTTCTTCTTCTGACTCAGGTTCCATCAACAATATTTCCAACATCTTAATTTCTTCATCCCATCTTGCAAGAATTGCATCGGAATTCTTATATTCAAATTTCTCTTGGATATCTCCATGAGCCAATTTCTCCCTGTTTTCTGCAATAATAAGTTCTTCAGATTGTCTTTCAACAATCTCATTGGAAAAATGTGTATGCATTCCTCTTCGGATATCTTCATGATACACTCTTTCCTCGTCCTCCCTCAGAATATAATTTTGATGATGTCTTCTTGAAATGTTTTTATACATTTATTTTTCTTCCTTCTTCTTCTTGACAACTTCAAGCAATTCATCACCAACTAATCCTACAATCAAACACAAATTGTTAGTTACAAAAACATAAGGTTTACTATTCATATTCACTTCCTCTGTCAACACATCCACATGCTGATCTGAACTCTATAAAGAGGTCACGAGAATTCCTGCAAGTCTCTCATATTCAATCCCCAAAAATTTTGTGAGACTCCCAACATGTCTCCTCTCAACATCATCTTCTCCAATGATGTCTCCTTGCTCTGGTTAATAATATTGAACTTCCTCCTCAGTCAATGACCTCTGTTTGAACTTAGATCCTATGATTTTTTCCTTTTATACCCAAGCATTCATCATATGGTCTAGGTTTCTCAAGCTTTCCCTAATCTTCTCCTTAAATAATTGTACTATTGGCCACTTGAGCTTATTTACTTTCCATCCTCATCTATGGTTCTCTTTGATCTCCCTCTATAACAACTATCTTATGTGACCGAGTTGCATTCTTAGCTCAATAATTTGTTTGTCAATCTCCCCTTGACTCATCTTTTTCCTTATGCCATATTCTTTGGAATCTTTCTCTCCTCTAATGTGGCTTCTCTCTAAACCTATGCAATTACCAACAATAGCCATTGTCTCCATGTCCTTTGTGAACTTTATCTTGTCCACTTGTAGACTTCACTCAAGCCTTTGTAACAATCTCTCTTGATATCCTTCTACCTAATACCTTACTAAGATTCTCCTTGGCCTATTCCTCTAGTATTCTCCTGGTCCTCTCACTTAGAACCTTTTCTTTGCACTCCTTTCTCTTCTGAGCTTCTGTAGTTTCCACTTCTTCTCTTGAGAACAATCAACTTTTCTTCTTCATCCAACCTCAGCTGGAATTTTCAAAGGTTCTTTGCCACACTTCTCCTTCAAGATCTCACAGATTCTCTCCCTCATTCAAGAAATCAATTGTTCTATGTCACAACTCTCCTAACTATCATAGATACTATCAAATCCTTTCATTTTCTACTCCAACCTGCAAACACAACCAAATTTAATTCAAACACATCAAATCAACGCATTCAATATTTTTTCATGATCTTGACTCCTTTTGATTCATTCCACTAAATCAATTCATCTTCTCTGTCCTGTCAAATTTCACCAAATCTGAACTCCGTCGTACAATATATCTACATCAATTGTACTCAAAAGTGCGCTTTCTTTGTCTCTCCTTCAAAGCATACCAAATCCTTGTTGTTCTTACGTGCTTCTCTACACATGCCTCTATATTTACTTCATAACTGAATGATTCTACCTATCAACATAGACTTCATATTTATTATTAGCCAAATGTATTGGTTACCTCATACCTCCTCAAATGTCTTGACATTCTTCCGATGTATTTTCTCCAATTCTGCACCCATTACCTGTAATCATTCAAATCCAAAATTTAATTTGATTTAACATTTTCCTTCATTCCCAAAGAGCCTTCAATTGCTCTTTTTAATTTTTCCAATTTCAATGAGATTTTAACTAGCTATGATACCACTTGATAGCAACCTCCTGGTCATATCCCATAGTTAGGTAGCTATAATAAATTTGTTGCACATCAAAACCTCAAAGGGGTTCCCACGGATATATAGGCTCATTCCTGGATTGAATTATTCACTCTGATAGTCTCCTATAATATTTAACAGGTTCAAATAAATACTGCAATTATGACCATGGATCAGGGTTTTCCTTTCCTCCCTCGGGAGATAAAATTCAACTTTTGATATGACATTTCTCCTTGTCCAAGGGCTTAATTCCTTTTTCACACAGTCCCCAATCTCCTCAGTGATCATTCCTTAATGTTGCACCATATCTTATGTTTGCATGATAAACTCTTTTTATGAATTAATGCTATTTCCTTCATGTTTCCTTAACCTCATGATCGAGCACAAATCTCAAAGGCACTTAACTCAAAATACCATCAGCAGTATGCATGTTTTTTAAAGGTATTTTTAAGGGTGGTTTCATATGGTATGTTATTCTTCCAACACCTACCACATGTCCTTGGTGGGTTCCAATAGTACCACCATGTGTGTGAAAGTCTTCGTGATAATCCTCACACAACTTATAGTGTGATTTCCTTCTCCTTTGTCGATCTATCCCATTGAAGAATGACTAGATCGCTTCACCCACAACTCTCCTCTAGTCACAATATACAAATGGGATTTTAATCAAATTTTGAACTGACGATCGAGATTGCTCCAAGGATTTCCAACTGGATCAAATAACTCTACCTCAATTTCCTCCTAATCTAACGATCCAGGTTCTTCCCAAAATCGTTAATGGACCCAACGTCTCTTATCAAAACAAAGGGATGATCAAAATATCTCGATACCTTTACAAAGGATCTCTTTGTAACTCATGCTCTAGATTCTACTCGAACATGAACACACTATCTCTCCTGAGCTTATTCTTGTCAAAACTCTAGTACGCACCTGGAAAAAAAAATTGATCCACACTAGTGGTATTGACTGTTCTCTGGATCAAGATCCTTCCCACTGAAATTCCTTTTCGTAGAACCTACAATTATGTCTTAACCAACATCTTCAATGACATATAAAAATGCTTCAAACACACATGAGACAATAATCAGAGAGTTATAATAATAACTTCTCCCAACACTTGGAATAGGGTGTTAATCACTTATGTATTAATCAGAATACAATAATTGTACATTGGTTTACACAAGGCCCTCAGTTCCTTCTCTGGCATGAATTACATTCATATGCCATTTTCCCTTTATTTCTCTCTCTCTCTAGCCTAATATCTACTTGAATGACCAGTCTCTTCTATGTCTTGATCTTCCTATTCTGGCCACACTCTATTTGGCCTAATATATATTCGTTGGGACACCCTATTCTAGAATGATTTCTTCCCTAATGGCCACCTCTCTTATTATGGCTTGATTACTCATTGATTGTCCTCTCCCATGCCTTTAAGGCTTATAATCATTTATACAAAAGGATACTGAACAAAATTAGTTCAGATCCAACAAATTCTCAACAACTCCTAAGGATCCTCACAGATCCACACAAACCTCAAGGGGATCCACAAAATATTGACACTCAACTCCTATCTTTATGACTCACAAATCCCTATGACATATAACTGAACCTAGATCTTTCTCATTTCTCAATACCTCTCATGTTCGCATACATTTGAGAACATTTACAATTCAATCCTCACATTCATTATCAAACCCCTATCCTATGTCTCTCTTCTATAATTCATTAAAACATAGGAAAATACAATAAAACAATCATGAGAGAACCAACTCCCTAGAAAATGAAAGAATCCCTAGATCTTTACCAGATGTTCAAGGTTTTGGAAGTAGGATGCTCCTGCATCAAATTGTGAGGAATTTAAACATTCATATTAAAATGCATTGAATCAACATCTCATAATAATATATATGTATCTTGGTTTGGGACAACAGTTCATAGCCTCACCAATATTCCCTGCCATGTCCATAAATCTTAAAATAAAGTGGTTACAACACAATCTGAAACTAAAACTGGAAGTGTCTTTCATGCTGAAATGAGGAAGAAGATCATTTCTCTGAGTGGTAAAGTTGCAATGAATATCCAACTAAATCAAGCATGAAATTTATGATTTTAACAAAATTTCATTCATCAATCTCTCGGTATTTCTTAGATAAAATAGGTCTATGATATGCATTATAATAGCTTATTGCAAATAGTATGATTTTATTTACATTTGGTTGTATTTTATATTGTTCATAAAATTGCTAAAGCAACGACTATCACAATCATGACATTGCTTTGCCTATATCCGATATGTTTGTGACTGCAAATATATCCAGAAAGAATGTGTGGCTTATTTTTTATTATAATACCACTGTAGATTTTACCTAACTTATGAGACAACTTTCTAGACTTTCAATTGAGGATAGATCTGGAAGCATTTCAATCTAAAACTTAACAAGAGAATCCTCTGCATGACTAAGAGGTGGTATAACACATAAACATGTGTTAAACAACCAAACAATTAAAGTGTACATATTGAAAAGATAAACAAGAATGTACATGCAGAGAGGGAACCTGTGCAGAAAAATTATAATAGCATTGCAAAAATTATAACACCATTGCATATTTAAATAATTTCATACTTTTTTCAATATTTTTCCATTAAAAATTTAAATAATTTTGTACTTTTGTGAAGATTTAAAAAACTAGCAATTTCCCCTGAAGGTGCAAAAAAATAATCCATTATAAGGTGGAAAGGTGGAAATGTTCTATTTTTTAAAACACGACAATGCTCACCTTGAGACAAAGGTCAACATGTGTGACATATAGATAACTTTGCTACAAATATTTTTTGTTGATGTGCACCATAGTGACACAAACTTTTTCTAAATGTGATTAGTGTATTCTATTGGAATATTCTAAGTTGTGACAATCTATTTCCAAAGGACGATTTCTCGTTTTAGGAGCTCATAAATTTTTTTGGGTGTGGTGTATCACGCCACATAAAAGTTTTCTTCATGCGACCACCAAGCAAAATGGGACATGTGTACATCAAAGGAACCTTTTCTCGGATGTGATATTCAACCAAATCTCACGATGTGTCCTCTAAAAAGGTTGTGCCCTCTACCATTTTGCATGATTTTTTTCTTGGTGTGATATGGGTGATATCACACTAATATTTTCTTCATGCAGTATAACACAAATGTCAAAGGCTAGAGGATGGGCTCGTCATGTAGCAAGTACAAAAATTGTCATAGTGAGATGTATTATAGTAGGTTTTTTGTGGTGTGGTACACCGCACCCTCAAACCTTTATTGTGGTGTGATATGAGAAGGAAGAAGGGAAAAGGGAGAAGGAAGGGACTTAGTGCGTAAATGAAAAACTTCATGAAACACGACATATTGCATGAAGATAACTATTACAAGGAAAATCTCTCTATGGCTAGGGGTAAACCATAATACATGGAATCACAAATAGAAATTGACTCTAATCCTAAGTATGCTATATTAACAAAATGATAACAAGACAAGGCTAAGATCCTACCTCGTCTGGATGTTCGAAGAAGACCATCGTTGAGCATGCAACCCAAATCTTTATAAATACAACTTGTCCTCAACAACCAAGATACACAAGCATATGGTGATAATATATAATTTTAGCATATAGATTAGCATAATCCATTAACATACATGACAAATATGCCCATGGAATAATGATTCAAATATTTGCAATATATCAATTGGACCAAAAAAGAGTACTTTTATTAAAATAATCAGCAAAAGTATATAGGTGACAAATGTTTGTAACGACACATATCAGAACCGAGAAACTAAGTCCCTCTAGTTGGGCCACCACTACTTCAATCCTCCACCAAAGGCGATTTATCATATATAGGATTCAATGAGGTTCTCCATCACAAAGAAGGAAGAGATTGGGGGATGAACAAAAGGAGTTCATACTTTCAAGGACAAAGGGATGAAGACTTAATATGGAGTGAAATTTCTCTAGAGTGTCTTTGCTCTCAAAGTTGAATTCTTGAATCCCTCAAGGCTTGGATATGGATCATTTTATAGACTTCAAATGGAACTGAAGGGTCGATTCAGAGTGTTTCTAGTATGTGGAAGGTCAAGGATCATGGATCTTGTGACATGGCATGAATACTCGAAATAATTTTTAATTTTGAGCACCAAACCCAATGTACATGGGTTGTAGTGGATAAACCTGCATATACACTTGTTGTATAATTGATAGGGTGTGTATATGTGAAAAAATGTGCATTTTTGGATCTGGAGTGATAAAAAATGGGACTTCAAGTCTGTATAGGGAAATTGAAGGTAGTCCAAGCAAGTTGTATGGAGTGAGGAAAAATTTGTTGTAACAGATGCCCCCTAATGTGTGAGGTCAAAGGACTATCTGTGATGGCTGAAATACATTATAATTCTCAGAAGTGGAGTAATGAAGACTTGACTGGAAGTACTAGTTCCTCATACGAATATTACAATCCATAATGACTTTGTACACATGGATGCCGATTTGAATTAAACTGTAGATCCATGTGGAAATATCAAATAGTTGTTCATGTCCATGAATAGGCAATACAAAGTGGAAATATTCCATATGTTGTCATAGTCATGAACAAGGAATAGTAGAATCATGCCGGGTCTCCATTTTGACATCCACATTCACCTTACTTTTTCTCCCTATATTGATTATGTTTCCTTAAAACTATCAATAATCCATTAATTTTTCTCGATGATACACCCATTTGATTGTTCCTTGGTGTACATAAGGTAATAAACATTTAAGCCTTTTATTTTCACTGTTTATTGATAGTTAGAACAATTATCTATATGCTTTATTCCATCTAATATCCTTGTTGTGGAAATCGTAGCAATACGGGGAATTCGGTACTAGCAAAATATGTATCCGATACTCACACTCCATGTAATCCGATACTCACGATTCAGCTTATATGATACCAAAATGTTCCAGAAGTTATCCAGTACTAGAATGTTCAAGAAAAACATCTGATACTAGAATGTTTCGGCTCATCTGGTACCTGCATCAATGAGTCATCCAGTACCCAAATATGCAAATATGAACACCATTAACTGAATGGATTTTTCGATGAGCTCGAGGAGTCAGTTGGTGGTTGAGATCACCTATTTTCAATATATATGATATTATTTCATCCTCATGCACTTCGCGTCATGATGATGAAGTAATTTTCAAAACGAGAAGAACATGTATTAGACTTGATGCATTTATTTTTACATTATCTATTACCTCAATTTTATCAAGTTGTTTCTCTTATAAAGAGGGCTTGTAGGTGACTGAAAGGGAAGTGAATAATGTTATGCTGAAATATTTGTTTATGAACATAGATTTGTTGTAGACTTATTTGTTGGGAATTAATATGAAGTGGAACTTACTGATCCTATGCATTATTTATTTCATGAGATCTTTTAATCTTCCCTATTGGTATTGACAAGGGCCCATCAGTCCAACTTGGCAAGCTTACTACAAAATTGTACTGTAAATCGAGTTCATGTACTAGTGTGGTGTGATTTGGTACTATTTTGTAATCACCTTAAATTTAGTTGTTCTTCATCTTGTACTTATCATAATCCAATCTTTGGTTTGAATGAGATCTGAATTGAGGTATGGTGAGTGTGGTGCACCAAAAATTCAAATGATTTATTTAGTTTACTTTCAACGAATTGTAGTGGTTAATTAGTTACATTTTTAAAGTGTGATTTCTGAATTTGTCATTTATCTCAAATTTTAGAAGTGTGTTAGCACCAAAGTAATATGATAATCCATCTTTCAAATTACATGGATTGATAAATGGATTTATTTTTTTGGTCTATTAAATTAAACAGTTCCCTAGAATTTGTGATATGTTCAAAAAGTGTTTGAGTTTGAATTTGTTCATATGTTGCATTTGATGGAGTGTGGAAAGGTAGATTGGAATTTATAAAGTGTTAATAATTACGGGAAGGGGATAGGATTCCCTCCTTTATATTTCCTGAGACAGTAAGTGGGAAAATCTCTTTCCTTTATCAGAAACTTGTTGAATTCTACAAATGTGTTCTCTGTCAAGCTTTTTGAATGATAAGACTTAATTTAAGATAGAAGGATTTTCGTTCCCTTAGATAGAAGGATTTTTCATTCCTTGAAGGTGTAATTAGTTTTTCTATTGAAACAGAGTTTTAGGTTTAGAACTAATATGTTTATCAGTTATATTAAGATCACCTATTTCCGGAACATATAGTGTAGTAGCAACTCTATTCATTATGAATCCTGGTTGACATATTAATGATTGGGAATGTATTCTACATATAATTGCACCAACACTTTGGCGTCGTTGTTAGGAAGTTGCAAACAGTAATAGGTGACAGTTAATGCTTGAAGTGTTTGAATGGTTTTTGATTGGTTTTAAGGACGACCTAAGGGTGGAGAGAAGACTATAAGATATGAGGGAAGAGTCGACGCATCCACTTTAGTGTGGTTTCTCCAAATTCAGGTTTTCATCTCCCTTTCATGCTGATGTTTTTATTTTAACGTAAGTTTGTTTTTATTTATGCAAATTTATTTTTATTTATGATGAGATAACTTGTGTGAATAGATAACCTGATGATAGAAGGATCCTAGTAACACGATGAGTTCAAATTTTGGTGTGTGAAAATAATTTTAATTTCTTAGTTTTAAAATTTACATCTTTACTGATACACCATTTTTTGGGTGTTGTAAGAACCCATGAGTACTAATCCATGTTGCGAGAGAGGATCTACCAAACAATAGAAGAAGGATGATTAAGATTTTTTTGAGCAAACAAAGAAATTGTACTTCAAGGAATTTCTGAAACCTTGATAGAAAATGGAGACCTACCTAAATCTTAAGTGGAGAAAATACTCATTACAATCAAAGGCCTATCTACCTCTGAGGTGGACCAAGTCCAGGGTTTCATTTAGAGACTTATCTATATCTCAAGAAGGAAGAAAAGAGAAAGAGACTTATGAGCCACATCAATTAGCAAATCTGGAAGTTCATGAAAAACATCTAGAGGATATCCAAGAGTCATGGACCATATATGAGGAGCAACCACTTGAGCCAGAAATTATAGAATTTTTGGCATGTTTGTCTCCAGATTCTTCATGAATTCCTAGGTGTGATTACCATATTTCCAAGGAACTAAATGATTTGACATCTAGAGAGAGCCAAGAGAGAAAAGATTACATCGAATCTTGGCTCCAAGTTGTCGTAAAACCACAACATTATTCCATATTCTTGGAATAATATCCAAAAGAGTAGTTGGCCTCTCATATCCGGGCAGCCATTGAGGTATATTTTCCATATTTGGATATGAGTCTTCTTATAAATTTGTTTCACACATGGCTGCACTAAAAATTTTCATACACTTGAAGAAAGACTCACCCTTTCTCAATTAGAATAGGATAGTAAATAAATAATTAAATGTTTCATATAAGTACAATGTAATATCTCTTTCGTATTGCTCATAAATGGGAATGTCAATAGTGACAAATAAATCAATTTAATATATTTGTTCCTCTCGTAGATATTTGTTTTTTGAAGTTATGAAAATTTTGTTTGGAATCTTATGAGAAGGTAATCTCTTCAATAAATATCCTCTGCATGTGTACAAAAAATGAAAAGGTATTTTCAAAAGTAGAGAAGGCATCCTTGTCAACAAGATCAATGGTCTATTTTGGGTCCAAAAGAGGAACTCTTTGTTTTCAACAACAAAATATTGTCTAGATAAGAATTATTTCTTCACTACAGAATTTGGCACCCAACTGTCAACCCTAGTTCCATTTATTTATCATTTCCACTTCAATTTAAAACTTTTTGTACTAGCATGTTTGTTTTAGTTTTCAGGTGTGATACTTTAGTAAGATTAACAAAATTCGCAAATATCTTCTCTTGAAAACATTAGCATATTTATAAATTCTGATATACAATCAGATAACTGCGACATATTTTGTATAACAAGTTATTCCAGTACATGTCAACAAATTTAGCATGTACAATATGATCTGGTACCAGTGTTGTTGAGCATTGATTGAAAACATCTTCTACAACTTGAAACTCAAAGTATTCCAGCCACAATGTGAGGCCTATAAGTTCTAGTTTTAAGATCATAAAGTTATGGTACTATTCTATTCTGGTACGACAGAATCATGTTTTGATACTACAAAAACCTATTACGGTACCAGTTAATAATCCGATATTGGTGCCAAAGTAATATGATAATTTTCCTATACTTGAAACTATTTCCACTTCAGATAATTATAGGTATGAGCCAATCTTTTTCTGTTCTTTCTATCAAGGAATCATTTATGTCTTGTGCTAAGTTGTTCCTTACTTTTATGTACACCCTTGTTATAACCCTAATTTGCACCAGACATGCATACCTAGCATCAGGCCATATCACTTGCCACTTTTTCCAAGCCACCATTGAACAACTCTTCTAAAAACCAAACTTTTGAAGATATACGTGCCCTGCACCACTGTTGCCCATGTGTATATGCTAGGTAACCCATTACAGCTCGTGTATACTGACAAAAGAACAAAAAATAGAAATTTGCAGATGGAATACAGATTTTCGGGTAATTTCCTAAACCGTTTGACCACCCATATCCAGTCACTCAACCAGATAACTACCCTCTTTTAGCCTATAAAAGAAGAGGTAGGGGTCCGATTTGAAGAGAAAAAAATAAGAGCAAAGAAGCTCTACCCTATTTTGTATTCCCCTTGCCCCAATATTTTGCAACCATTTTATGAGAACTGAAGAAGAGAAGCATATGTGGAAGCAGTTGATGCACAGTTGAAGAGGAGCCCAGGACCAGATTCGAGGAGAAGTAGCCGATCTCACCATTGTAAGTGAATTTTTTGAGGTTAATAAAAATAATTACTTTTCCCGTCCCTCCATACGAGGTGTTAAATATTCACTTTTGATTGATAATTTATTAGAACATCTAACCCAGTAATTTTATATATAATATGCATGTTTGTAGTTCTTTGTTTGTCTATTTGTGAATGCAGGTTGGCTTTTGGTGGAGACTTGCATTTGAGGAGCAACCAAACACAAAAGGATCGACACCAAACACGAAGTTCAAGGTAGAGTTACCGGATCCTTTTATCCTTATGTTTTATTCATGAATGTGGGGTCTATGTTGGGATAATAGTAAATAGTAAGAGACTTTAGACGGTTATTTTTGCATGCATTACAAAACCCTTAGTGCTATTCCGTAGGGGGTTTTCCCACCCACATCAGAATTGGCAACCATACTGGGGAAGATCTCTAGGGTTTTTTGGGGATACTTTTTGGGTGTTTTAAATTGGTTTGATTACCTTTTTCTAAGTTTCAGCAAAAGTCTGAGTTTGTAAATATTCTGGTCTTCCATACGAGTACTCCCTTCTTTGATTGCTTGACTATTGTTTCCTTTTTTAGGAAGTTACATAGGTATATGCATCCTGTATAAGGCCTGCATGTGTATATACATGCTCTAAATTTAGAAAACCTGCGTACATATGCTAGCTGTTGAAGTGTCAGTAGCATGCTTGAGTTCAAAAAATATTTTTTTAAAGGAGAGTCAGTCATCCTCTTCCGTGTCAAAAGTGATCCTTCTCAGGGGTTTTCTTATTATAGTCCTGGTCTCTGATGTTGCAGTATGTAGCCTAGTTATAACCTCATATTATCTTTTCTTTATCAAATTTATCCTTGCATTTTATTTATCAAAGAAAGTTTCTAGGTCTTTAAGGGATTATGGTTTTCAATACCAGTACTCCCTGCTTGATTTGTTGGATTGTTAGTTTTCATTCTTGAGAAGTTACAGAGGTGTATGTATCCTGCAGTGAGCCTGTAGACGTACATACATGCCCTACCTTTGGATAGACCGCGTACATATGCTGGTTGTTGAAGTGTCAATAGCGTGCCTATGTTGATAAAAGAAAAAATTAATAAGGGGTAGTCATCCTCTTCCCTGTCAGAAGTTGTACTTCCCAAGGGTTTTCTTGATCCATTCCTGGTCTTTGTTATAACATTCTATAGATTAGGTTTGAATTCATTTTATCTTTTCTTTTTTCAAATATTTCTTGTATTTTCTTGATAGGGTTTGAGACAAATCTGCGAGTCTTTTCCAATCAACCTTTTTGGGTTTGGTTAGTGACTCCCTGCAATCCGCAAGTGGGACATAAGTCATTTCTTGGTTTTGTCTTGTATTTATTTTTCCCCTTTTACTTTTGAAAAGAAGAAAAGAATACATTTTAAAATTTCTTGTTTTGGAAGCATAATAAAAAATATAGATTTCACTTTCTTTGTTTGGTTAAGTAGTTAGTTGTTTTCATTAATAATCAGGAAAAATAATGCTTTCGTAAGTTCTTGGCTGATTGAATTGGGAAAATAAGTAGCTCGTAGTCAATCAAAATCTTGTTTTGAGTTTTCTGTTAAAAGATCTTAGGAAAAAAAAAGGTAGTTTGAAAAGTTGGTTAAAGAGTTTAAATGTGCAAATCTGAATTTGTCAACAAGAAGTAATTTTTGTTTCCAGCTTTCTATTTGTTTTCTTCTTCGTCTCCCAAACACATCACTAGTTTCATTTCCATTTCTTTTGACTTAAGACAAGCCACAAAAAATTAACGATTAATTAAAATCAACTAGACTTTGTGTTTGTAGGGTCCATCAACTAGTCTAGGTTAGAGCCTTGATTTAGGATTGGAGAGGAAACTCTTTAAGGCTGCAAAAACAAACATAAGAGTCTGTGCCAAGGAGTGCTAAAAAGTCCAGTATCATGAAATTTATCTGGGACCCCCCTCTAACATAGGGGATAAATAAGAGGTCGCATGCGGAAAGGTACTGAAGATAATCCCTCCAAAGTCGGACCAAGCGTAGTGGGGAACACATATAGAGGTCTTATCTTGGGATTTCGTTGATCACATTTTCCATGGAGCTTTGTGGGTCTCGAATTCGTTCGAGGTCCTCAGTTTTCTTCAAGAACACTTGATTTTGATACCCTTGATAGGTTTTAGGCTTGATACCCTGTTCATTGCGGTCCACCCGACTATCGACTGTACCCACATGGTGATTGTTCGTGCGCTTGCAACCTAGTTGCCTTTATTTTAGATACTTATGCAGGTGACTGTGGGGGTATACCATGGTACCTAGGGAAGACATCAGACCACGCTTTAAAAAGTATACCCAGAGGGTGCTTCTGTATTTGAGTTTCACTTGCACCAGTAAGTTTCTCTAGTGTTAGTTGGTGTAATTGTTCTTCCAACTAGATAGTGATCTGCTTGTCTTATGTCATAGGGAATTTTTCTAGTGTGTGTGTTGGTTCTTGAATGTTAACAAAAATACTTAGTGTGTCATTGATATTCTCACATAGTGGAGGATCAGGAGCTCCTCCGGTTATGAAGGCTTCTAGGCCTGCCACTGGTTAATCTGGAACCACCCCTGCCACCGCTAAGGCAAAGACTAGACTAGCACGGGTCTTTTGAGGTGATCGGGTCATAGGAAACTGTGCCTTACCCATCTCCAAGAGGAGAACATTCGATTATGGAGGAACCAACCATTTCAGACCTTGGAGAGGAAGCTCTTGGTCTGTACGAACCTCTGATCATTGATCTATCGATGCCCCTCATCATACAGGTTTATCCTTATGAGCACCAGATAGTGTCACAAGAAGCAATGGAAACAAATGTTGTGACTTCTTCAGGGAATTCTCATATTCCCTCTATGACTATCACTACAAGGGGTATTCCACCTCCTAACCAACCGTCACCGGTCCGAACCACCATGGTCTCGACCACATCTACCTTGGGCAATGGTCTGATTCAGTCTATCATGGTGATCACTGCTCCTTTCACCCAGAGTGCGACAGGCCCTTCATTCTCATATGGGATGCATGGCTTCGATACGAACTATGTCCTTTCCTACTCTACTCTATAGACTTTAGGTCTGGTGTAAGGGAGCTCTAATGTTCCCCTACAAGGATCCATGGGGGGCACTTCAGCTTCCTATAATGTTTTCCCTTACGGAGGGGGTCATATACCTCCTTTTTCCCCTTCGCTCGGTGGTTCTCACCAACATCCCACCGAGCCGAAAGTAAACTTTAGCTTGTTTGGAGCAGGTAGTCAAGGAATTCCTTCTTATAACATGCCAGTAGGTTCGACTAGCACTACCCATAATCCTTGTCAATGTGGACATTAAAATTTAATTTTGGATAATGAGGAAAGGAAACCAGCCATATTAGCAAAGAAATATTTCCTCAAATCCTATGAAAAAATTGAAGAAACTAAGAATGGTGCTAAGAGGGAAACCTTACCTTTACCATGGGATGAAGTATCTCTATATATCATGAAATATGTAATCTATGAGGGTATTTCCTATTCCTTTCATTTAAATTTATTTCATCACCTAAGGCATTTTTATGTAATGTCCCCCACCTCTTAGAGACGTGAGGAGGAGACTCAGTGGCCTAGGCACCCCCACTAGGTCATAGTCTCACACTGAAGGGGGGGAAAGTCAAGAAGTTAAAAGTTATATTTTTAAGTTGACTTAAGAAAGGGAAAGGATAAAGGAGTAATAGATAACTCAACA
>ML804573.1:229590-262579 GCA_009831015.1 Picea engelmannii | reverse complement strand
AAAAAATCACAACCATAGTGGGCTCCCAATCACAGTATGAACAACAAATTGTAGTCTTACAAGAAAAGCTCCAAATCCTCAGAATGCAACACTTAGATGATAAGAAATAGTTGGAAAGTGAGAATGAAAGATTTAATATGGAATTTTAAAGACAAGGAAGGTAGGTCAAATATAAATTGGACATAATTTAAATATCATAAGAAACTATCCATAATACTATAAAGGTTTCATAGAACATGTCCCCTTGCAGACCTTCAATAAAATTTTTATGTATTATTCCTTCAAGAATAATGGCTTGGGTTTCAATTTGACCAAATTTCCAAATGTCTCCCTCATGAATTGGATACTCAAAAATAATTCGCAGAGGCATATCAACAATGCAATGAAGAAGACAAAAATAATCTCTATGAGTTATATCTCCACAACATTTTTATGCCTCACCCATACATATGGTCCCCCAATAAATATGGTCTCACTATGAAGTCATGGTAACAAATTCAAGAGACAAAATGGTGTATATGTTCCAAAATAGGTGGGAGGAGATACCATTTACCCTGAGGAATATGGAGCCTCACTCCCCATCTAATTTAAAATCTTCTTTATTCATATCCAACCTATATATTGAAACTCTTAAGAGGTCAAAGCTAAATTAATTAAGGATTATATTCAAATAACCATTACGCCTCGACCGCATTCCCTCTTGGTAGTCTATAGGGGGGGTGGATGAATAAGAAGATAAAAATAGATGGGGATACAACAAGGATGAAATCACCCAGATTGTATCCTATGACTTCAGCCATACAACATATAGGGAGCAATAGTTAGAAAAGGAAGGTTGAGTAGGGTTAAGATTAGTTTTTGAGGAGTTGTTTTGTTGCATAGGGGCATGCAAAACTTATAGCTATGGGGTAATGATGGGATTCCAAATGGTCCATTATTTGGCCCATACTATGTAGAGCCTCATCTGAAACATTTATTCTTTTTAATGATCATTAAGGACATTATGACATTTGTTTCTATAACTATACATAATTTTCTTAATTTCCAAGTATGAATTTGATGAAATTGAGATTGAATTTTTTTGATGATTTGTTCATATATTTTAGGTCAAAACTAATGTGATATATATTAGGGTAAATATGCATACAGTCCTGAATGAATGAAATAAACCACGTATAATAAATGAAGTAAAACACTACAATGCACATGAAAGGTAAATAACTAAAACAACATATAAAAAGATAGATTCACGAGTATTATGTACCTTTTAGTACAATTGATGAAGCCTCTCCACATAGTCCAGTGATCAGTTGCAATTCCTAGTGCGAAGTCCTGTAGAAATCAATGAGCCATGAAAAGTTAAATTTATGAATTTTTTTTTACGAAATAGACATGCATTTCAAAATTTACAAGAATATATAATACATAAGAATAAAGAGAATTACCTTATTGAGCTTCTCTTTGTTTCGAGAATAGTTTAATATTATCTATTGAACAGGGCCAACCACGTGAAGGTGGAATCTCATATGGCCCCTCCCCCCTTACACATCACTCTCAATTCCCCATACCCAATGCATGTACTTGAAAATAACTAAATTTATGTGAAAATATGTGCTTTTCATCATAAATAAACATTCAACATTTATTCATTAATTACTTATAACATTCATTCATTCACTCATTAATTCATTCATTCATAGGAAAAAAATATTTCATGACATTAGTTTATATTATCAAAAATAATATGTCATAATGTTATTACAATCACTTCTTTTTTGGATTTTTTATTTTCACAAATTTAGAAATCAACTGATCATGTTCTACAAATTATTTATCAGTTATTTTGGTAGCCTCTATAGCTTTCTTTATTGTTTTTCGGGTCATGTACCCACTACGTGGGTGCTACTGTAAGGTTCCAGGATCTACTGCAATAATAAAGAAATGTTAAATTGATATTTTTGTTATTATCATTACAAGTATTTAATTAATAAATACAACATTAGAGTGGTGCTCTTTACCTGATGGGGCCACATCATGTACTTCATCTTCCTGTCTAGCTGCCTCATCTTGTATAGGTGTTATAACTCAAAATGCCACTTATGTACATCCTTGATGCTAACCCACTCATTCATACATCCGCCAACCAATTTTGATGGAGTTCTTCTCAAAAAACATTTTTTTTCTTGGCATACACATCTGGTTGCATATGTAGAGAGTGTACATACACTAGATGCATACTTGAAATCCAACATACATATGCATTTTATACTACTGAAATCATGTGTGTACTCTAAAAAGTGACAAAAAAATATAAAATCTGCGCTTTCTGGTAGAGTTTATGGGTTGTCTTAGGTTTTTCAACCATATTACCTCCTGTATCCCTTCTGGAAAATAATTAACCATAAGTTTCTCATATAAATATGGCCCTAGGGGGGTCATTTGGATATATCAAACTAGAGGTAAGAGAACTCTGCAAAAATTTCTCCCTTGTTCCCCAAGCCTTCTGCATTTTTCTCTGAGTTTTTTCCTCAACATTGCCTTCCATCCATCTTCCTTATACCATCCATCCTTTTACCCTTGTATTGGAATGTTGGTGGTGAATATTGTATTGAGAATAGTTCACTTGGAGACATAGTAGAGGAACCCAGGTGAGGTTCGTGAACTGGCACCAACAAATTTTACGTTGTAACCTCCAATTTTGTTATTAATAAAAGAGAAAACCAAAATTGTCCTAGATCTTATTTATATGTGTTTATGTTTATGAATATTTTCATGAATAACTAACTCTTTAGATAATATTGATAATTAAGAATATGTTATCATATATTGTTATGTAATAATTTTTTCAAGCCAGCTTTGGGAGGAGGCCTGAAATCTCGGAACGAAAAATAATTGGAAGGGATCAACATCATCCATATGGATTTAAGGTACATGTTTCAATCTTATCTCTCTTCCCTTAATTATCATAAGGTTGTGTGTGGTTTTGGGTAGAAAATAACCTCTTCTATATTTTAGGGTGTCAAGGCTCAGCCTAGTCCCTAGATCCAAATTAGGGGATTTTCTCCATAGAAGAATTGACGACTCCACTGGGGAGTCTCTCTAGGGTATTTTTAGGAGATATTTGTTTGGATTGAATTCATCTTTGTTTAAGTTTTCTGAGTCTTTTTGCGTCTCTAGTCACCTTACAGGTGCTTACCAAACTTCCTGAATTGAGTGCCATGTCTGAATGCTTTTCTTTTTTTGAAAATTTTCAGCAGTGTAAGCACCTTGTTATATACCCATCCTGCGTACATATGCATTTTGTATTATACACAGCCAACGTACATACGCAAGATGAATGTTATCAACACACATCTATGTCATATGGAAGAGTTTTTTCAAAAGAATTTTCTTTCCTTTTAGGAATTTCTTGGCTTCTCAAGTTTTCCTGAGTTTCTAGGGTCTCTGATTGATTTTGTTTGGCTAGGTTCAAGGCTCGGATTATCTTGGAACTTGTTAAGAATATTTTTGTTTCTTTATCTCTTTTGTTTCTTGTCAAGGTTAAGGGTCAACTTGTGAGCTCTACGTCCTCCTATGGATTCCAGTGAATCCCTAATTTCAAGAAATGGTTTAGGGCCTATGGTAGTCTTTTTTTTGTCATCTCTTTCCCTTGATTATGCTTTGAAAAAAAAAAAATATAGTTACTTGCTACTTTAATTTCTAAGCATATATAAAAAAAAATGTTGCAGTTCATTAACTGCATTTGCATTTTATTATGCATGTTTGTTTGTTGTTAGTAGCTTAGGTTGTTTTGTTATAAAAGAAAAGAGTTATGATTCCAAAATTCCTTTTAAGCTTCTTCCTTGAAAGTTGTAGTAGTTTTCATTGCATTTTGAAACGAAGAAACGTTCTATGAAAAAATGCATTTCACGATCTTCGTCTATAATTTGAAAAGTTTGCACCTTCAAAGTTAAAAAGCCATTTTTTCAGTTGTAGAACGTAGTTTTATTATGCACAATGTTATGAAATCATATTAACTCTTCTATTTCATCTCTCAATAACACAACGAGTTTCACTTACCTACCTCCTGAGTAAATCAAGCCATTAAAATCAACGATTAGCTAAAATCAACTAGACTTTTATGTTTATAAGGTACACCAAGTAGTCTAGGATTTAGGGCCTTGAAATAGGTGTGGAGAGGAAAATATTCAAGGCCACTCAAATAAACTTAAGAGTCTATGATAGGAAGTGTGAAATTTTAGTTTCGTAAGAGTTAGCCAAGAAGAGTCTATGATAGGAAGTGTGAAATTCTAGTTTTGTAAGAGTTAGCCAGTACCCCCTCTAACACAGGGGCTAAACACGAGGTCATGTGATGAAAGGTAGAGGAGATAAGCCCTCCAAAGTCTGACCAAGTGTAGTGGGGATCAAATATTGAGGGTCATTATTGGAATCTTTGTTGACCGCATTTTACTACAGAGCTTTGTTTACCTCAAATCCATTCAGGATCCTCAGTTGTCTTTCGGACCATTTTCCTTCAGTACCCTTGAAATTCTTTGGACTTTCCTATCCTTCTCATTACGATCAACCCCACTATCGATTGTACCTGCCTGGTAACTGACTGGGAGCTTGAAACCTAGTTTCCTTTTTGTAGGGACTTATGCAGATGATTGTGGAAGTATAATGCAGTACCTAGGGAATACATCGGATCACACTTTGCAAAGTATACCTGGAGGGTGTTTCTATGTTCGAGTTACATTTGCACCAGTAAGTTTCTCTAGTTTCGATTGGATTAACTGTTCTTCCTACCAGTCAGTTGATCGCATGATTTTTCTTTAGGGACCTTTTATTGTGTGCTCTATTTTTCTTTCTAGCTTAACCTTAGAGTGTTGGTTGATCATTTCAAAAGGTGGAATATCAACAGATCTGTCATTCATGTAGGCTTTAGAACCTGCAGTTGGTTACTTTGGAGCCACCTCTACCACCGTTGAGGTGAAGAATAGATCAAGAGGGTTCTTTTGAAACCAATGGGCCACAGGAAACTGTTCTTGAGCCTATTCCTAGAGAAGACTTTCCTACACATGAGGAGACTATCATTTCTGACCTCAAAGATGAAGGATCCAGGCCTGCAAACCCTCTGATAACTGATATTTCAAACCCAATCCTTATTCAAGTATTCCCCCCTAAGGTGACTTATCCTTATCATCATCTTATTAGGAAACTATTTATGGAAGCGAGTAATACTACTTCTATTGGGATTCACTACAAGGAAAAGACCCTATAGTGGAGCTTTTTGCAGAATCCCCTATAAAAATATCCCAAAAATCCATTTATAGCGGAGGTCACTAGAAGAGGTGTGTGGGCATATGTTTGAGTGGACGTTTTTCTAATGATTCTTTTATAAGACTATACTTCATCGGTGCAACACCATATATAAAGGAATCGGTGTTAATAGGAAATGGTCCACCATTGCAGAGTTATTTAAAAAACAAATAAAACAATGGTGTGCATCATATAAAAGAAAATCGAAAGCACCGATACGCCCTAAACAGGTGCACCGGTGCACAAAACCAGGTGTGTCATATTGCATTTTTCTTCCAAAATGCATACCAGTGTGTCGTTGTCCCCTTGCAACACCGATGCATAACAAACAACTCCACAGTCTGTGATTTTCTAAAATGCTTAACAATGTAACTTTGTCCTAGTGGCGTACTGGTGCATTCCATATGGGGCATCGTCACCTATTTTTTATTAAAATGGTGTGTTATATGTAGTGGTTAGCACCAGTGTGCTTAAATCATGCACACCAGAACATGGTTTAAATAAAAATCGGAGATAAAAAAAAAATCACAAGCACCGGTGCGCAACAAACAACTACATAGTCTGTGTTTAAAAAAAACAAAAAAATGTGTGCATTTTTCTTGAGGGTGCACCAATGTGCTCCCTATGGTGCACCGTCATAATTGTTTTAAAAATTAATTGTGTGATATTTTTTGTTGTTCTCATCAGTGCGCTTAACGCGAGTGCACCAGAACAGGGTTAAATAAAAAATAAAAAATAAAAGTGGTAATTTTTTTTTTTACCATTTCCAGTGTAGAGAAGCTCTCAAGCACCAGTGCCAACTTTTCCCAACTAAAGTGCACTACCATCGATTCTTAATTTTCTTGCATTATTTTCGTTTCATGCTCAGTTTGTGGGATTCCAATTTTTCCATACGATGGGAAATTTTCATTTTTTTCACTACATCCCAACGATGCCTCCTCGACGAGAAAATGTCTGGGTAGATTCTTTATTTATTTGTACATTGTCTTTTTAGTAGATCAAATTTTGAAATTGAGTTAAATTTGCATTGTTTTTCAATTTTTTTTTTTTTTTTTCTGCAAGGTGCATTCGAGCCATTTGGCTCACACCGCGTGCTGTGTGCCCTGTAAATTTTATAGGGTGCACCAATCATGTATAGTCATTTTTAAATGGTGCATCATATTACAGAATGGACCAGCACGTACTTACCAAAGATGCATCAGATGTCCTCAATAACAGATGCACCATCCAAAATACATAGTTTCCACTGAACGGTGCGTCATTTGTATGTACACACCGGTGCATTCATAAAACTATACACATTGTTGAATGGAAACTATTTATTTTCATTTGTGTGTGCTGAATAAACGCATTGGTGGGTTTTTGATAATGCATGCAGCGGTGCATTTATTATGAAGGCATAGGCATAAATAAATAGTTTCTTTTCAATGTTGTGTTAGTTATAAGGAATGCACCGGTGCATTCATAAAAATATACGCATTGTTTAAAATAGAATACTTACCATTGAATGGTGCGTCCTTTATATGTACACATCGTTGAATGGAAACTATTTATTTTCACTTGTGTATTCTGAATAAACGCACTGGTGCATTGTTTATAACGAATGCACCGATGCATTTATTATGAACGCACATGTCAAAATAAATAGTTTCCATTCAATAGTGTGTTGGTTATATGGAACGCACTGGTGCGTTCACAGTACTATACGCACCATTTAAAATAGATAGTTGTTCAAGCAGTGCATGATTTATAGGTAACGCACTGATGCATACATAATAACAAATGCACCGTGGAAAATAGATCTTGTTAGATAAATTCGTTTGTGATATATAAAGCACTGATGCATACACAATGGGGAACCTTGGTGCTTTGATAATTACTACACATCAGATAAAATAAATTTCACTTTGCATGAGGTGTGTAAGATATGTGTGTGCACCATGGGCGATGCGTTACTGTTTTGTTGACGCACCAAAGGTTTTTTTTTTTTTTTCGGAAAAAAAATTTGTTTGCATATTTTAAACTAAATTTCTCATTTTCTAAAAACAAGTTATGTTTTTATGTATGATGTTGATGTAATTTATATGTTAATTATGTAGAGATTTCAACGCATGGAAGAGAAATAACAGAGACTGGAACAATACAATATGGTTTGACACTGGGAGGCCAGAGAGAGGGAGATGGATTTGTACCCTCAACCCAGTACTGCAACTACGTGACTCCTTTTGAGGAATGTAGGCCTCCCCAAGTACTATGAGAAGACTACATACCTGAAGGGAAATTCTTCCTTTCTTGCACAACTGATCCATCATTGGGATTTCGATCAACATGCATTTAGAGTCGATCCTTGTTACACATTATTTTCGTCATCCCTATGACCGTTAATGATGTAAACCTATATGTTGCCTTCAGAGGGGTCATTGGCCTAAGTTCCTGAAGAAGGAAGGGAGAAGAACTTTTCCTGAGAAAAGAAGTTGCATTTTCCTTTGTAAAAACCCTATAAAAAAGGAAGTTCACAGGCTGCATTATAGCTAGGGTGCGAGAATGCCTGATTCTCGTAGGCTGCATCATAGCTAGGTCGTGAGGAGTTTGCAGTCTTCTCTATAGGCAGGGAGAAAGAATGCTTACATGTGGGAAAAATGAGCATTTTCTCGAATATTCTAAAAGGAGAAACTTCCATGGTGAGGTGGCATCCGAATGGTTTGGATCTTACTCGCTTTCATGATTTAGTGGGATCATTCTAACCTCCTCACCTTATCCTCTTCAGCTTATAAAAGGAGAGGAGATCTCATGGAGAAGGGCCAAGTTGGATTTGGCTTGGAATTATTAGCTTGGTTGGAGTGTCTTTGAGTTTTTCCTTTGTCAAGATAGATTGTGAATATTATCAGATCTGTGCTCTTAGAATTCTTGGAATGGAAGTGTGTGGGGAACGAAGGACAATTGAAAGGGACGTTATGACATCAAGGCCATGGTTGTAATCTCTCTCTCACATTTAATATGATACAGTAATATGATTCTTTCCTATAAATCTCATTGTGTTTTATTGTATGATTCCTTGATCACATACTTAGGTTTATATTGAGTTTATGCTATTACTATCACTTTGGTTGGTTGCATTCTTTTGCAGGTTCATCATTGTATGAGCGTTGGAACGGAGCTAGGATGGCGATGGTGAGAGGAAGAAACGTTTAAACGATATGTCACCCATCCCTCTTTAGTTAGTAAATTCAATATCTAAAACTTAAGGAAAGCATCATGTTCTGGTGTGTTTTGTTCTAGATCTAGGTCGATCTAGGGAGATCAGTTAGTGTCTGCACCTACCGATTTATCCAGTAACAAAATTGGTGACTCAAATGGGGAACATATTGTTTCCTAGTTAGTCTAGTTTCCCTTGCTTTGATTTCTTGTTTTCTGGTCTCTAAGTCTGTGGGAGATCCATCTAGACTCTCTGGATCTGAAAGTTCACTAAATTTTTTTGTCCTTTTTCCAATTTTTTCTTGATTACAAACCTTCTCGCATTGTACCTCTCTATGGCCTGCAAGAATCATTGATGTTTGCACCCTACTGTTCAGTTTAGTGTGACTGTCTCGCACCCTGCCTATATCTAGACTGCGAGAATCCCTAATTCTCTCACTGTACCCCACTACCAGGCTGCGAACTCATTTGTAAAAGTTTTGGATTAGGTCTTCTTGTCTTTTTTATGCCTAATTTTGCTTTGATCAGCTGGATTGAACTTTTGGAGCCTATATTGATATGTTTACAATTTGCTTGACATTCTTTGAGTTGCTTTTAGCCATCTTTTCTTTGTTTGGTGTTGAAGGATTAGTCTCTTTCTTTGAGTGTCTTTCAATTCCAAAGCTTGTGTTTTCTTTAGAATTGTTTAGGCAAAGATAAAATTTCTTTTGAATAGTTCGCTTTAAAAGAAAACTTTTAGTTTGGGTTTCTTTGTTTTAACAAAGTTCATTATTTCTTTTAGTGAAAATTTTGAAACCAAAAGATTTAATTTCTTACTTTATATTATATTGGGGGCATCCTTGCATTTGAAGTAGCGAAATTGCATGATTCTTGGCATTTTTTGGCCTTAAATTCCAAAAACTTTTCCCCGTCATGGCCGAGGGGGCCATGAATTGTGCATTGGTGTACAATACCTTTTTTTCATTTCTCTAGAATCTTGATATTGATGAGTTTAATATATTTTGGGACATTGTGTATATGGGAATGGTAAATGTTTTCTCCTTTTCAGAGCATAGCCTTCTCATAACTTTCAAGTCGTTCAAAACACCATATTGTCCACGTCATTTTCATCTTGAGTAAAAATAGCCATAAAATAAATCGCTTATAAAAATTGATTAGACATTTTTATCTTTTCTGGTAGAAAACCTACATTAGATTAGTCGTAGGGATTTGGAATAAGTGTGAAATATAACTTTCCAAATATGAAAACAAACATAGTATCTTGTGATAGGGAGAGTTAAATCCACTTACTACATTTTGTCCTGGGAAGCCCTTCTAACACAAGGGTCAATCATGAGGTCGCATTGAGACTGGCAGAGTTACTCACCCTGCTTTTTTGTTCTTGGTGTAGAGATTGCACATATTATGGGGGTTGCTTGAAGGTATACCCACAATGATGAGTGGAAGCCTTTCAAGTTGATTTTGGGCTAGATACCCTACCCTTGTGCATAGATCAGACTGTCGACTATTTCCCCATGCATCACTGTAATGATTGGTAACCTTAGTGGCCTATATCTCTAGGTTCTTTACACGAGGTGACTGTGGAGGGGCAAGTCTTCACGGTACCTGGAATTGACGTTGTCCAAACTCACTCGAGCTCCTTGGAGGGTATACCCATGATTATGTGTGGGAGATTGCACCAAGGCGTAAGTCCGTTAAGCAGGTCATCAACGTAACTTTTTCACCCGATCTATCTTAGCCTGTTCTTACTTTGTTCCCATGACATTGGATTTCATCACCAACTAGTGTTCTCATTGTGAGAAGGTTTTGTTTTCTTGCTTTCTTACTAGATTTTTAGCGTGTGCTGCTTGTTTTCCCTAGTAGACTCTAGGTTGGATCTTTGTTTTAATGGCGTCAGTTCCCGAAATGACCAATGAAGGAACCCTTGCTCCAGAGGAACCTTTTGTTTTTCCTTCTTATGTAAACATTGGACCTCCTCACATCGCTACTTTGAGCCTTTTGGGTCTCACAATTGGATTACTAGTATGGTTGTTTTCTACTCAGGTAATCCCGAATGCAGTAAGTTCTTCGGTCGTAAGCACTTCCCCCCAAGAACATCAAACTCATATTGATCCTTCACCGTATTCACCAATAAGATCTTCTTCGCCTTCTTCACTTGCAAGGTTTTCTTCCATTTCATCTTCTTCACCGAGTGAAATATCTCAAGCTAGTAACTTGGTGGATAAGAAGAAGAAGAAACGAAAGAATAAGAAGAAGAAAAATAAGCAAGAATCCAAACTTCCAACCACTGTCAAACATGTTGGAAAAAAACCAGTTACTATTAATCGTGTTGGAACTGTTGATGATGTCAAGATCACCAAAACAACCCATAATCCCAAGTACCCTTGTAGGATTTGTAAGGGTATCCATCTTCTTAAGGATTTCCCTAGTATACCCAAGGTTATAGAAGTATGGTCTACACACCTTGACCAACACATATCATCAGCCTCTAAGCAACATGTTGATGACCTCCCGTCATCTAGTCACGATACCGTTGGGAGGAAGAAAAGTAGAGTCAAGTTCCCGTGTATGTTATGAAAAGGGAGTCATCTCACTCACCTTTTCCCTCGTATGGACGAAGCCTCAAAATTCCTGGAAGACATGACTATTTCACAGCTTCAACTTCCAATTTCTTATCACAATCTTTCTCTCAACGCACCTGTAGTTGATGGAATGATCAATCTGGTTCCCCCGTCAGTCAGTCCAGTTGATCAAGTGGTCAATCTAGTCACGTCTTTGGTTGAACCAGTAGACTAAGTGGCCAATCCAATCCCATCCTCGGTTGATCTCACTCTACCATTAGAGAGTGACACTAAAGCAGTCGATCCATTTCCACTCGTCAACCCCATTCTCCCCTTGGAGAGTGAAACCCAAGTGGTCGATCCAGTTCTGTCATCAGTCGATCCCACTCCTCCTTTGACGATTGCTAAAGTGATTGATCCAATCCCTTCCTTGGTCATTCCCACCCTTCATCCAAAGAGTTCCAAAGTGGTTGATTCGATCCCATCATCGATCAATCCCACTCTTCCTCTGAAGAGTGCATGTGTGGTCGATTCGATCCCATCATCGGTCAATCCTAATCTCCTTCTTGAGAGTAAACCTAATACTGCCCACATTTTTCTCATTGATACAGAATCTACCATGCCAGGGGATATTCCTCCTTCTCCCGTGGAACCCCCTCCAAGTTATGAGGCCATCCATTTTGATTGGGGTGTGCTAACTATACCTCGTCTTCCCTCTCACATTCCTTTCCAGATTACAGTATAGGTTTGTGGTTGAGACATTCCTCAAACACTGATAGATGAAGGTGCATCCATTAGTATTTTTTCCTCTTTTGCTTGGAAAGCTTTGGGTTGTCCTCCACTTGCGTTGGTTACGCAGAATCTATTAGATTTTAACAGAAGAACTAGTCAATCTTTAGGGACCCTTCCTCAGTTTCCTGTAACTTTGGGAGGGAAAACTGTCTTTATTGATGTCATGGTAGTCCAAGACCCCTTAGATTTTGATTTACTCCTTGGGTAAGATTATGTCTACACCATGAAAGCTATTGTGTCTACTCTTTTTCATGTGATATATTTCCCTCGCGATGAATGGGTTGTGACTGTTGATCAACTTTCATTCATTGACCCTGCCTGGATTTCCTCCCTAAATGGTTCTTATTTGCAGACGGTATCAACCCCGCCACATGTCAATTATGTGGTGTTGTCGCCCATGATTTCAACTTTTGATGACTTAGATCCAGTAGTTGACATGGTGATATCTTCGATAGGGTTGTTAGAGCCTGATCTCTTTACTCCTATCGCGATCCTTGACATGGCGTCCTTTCAGAGTGTGTTTCTTCCTTCCAATGAAGAACTCTTGGAAGCCATGACTAAGTTTTGTCCCTTGACATGGTGTCCTTCTGGAGCATTGTCCTCTTGGAATCCATGATCAAGAAGACCTCGATGATAGTTTTTGCATCTCTGAGGCAAACTCGTTAAAAAATGAAACAAAGGTCTTTGAGCATGGTTTTCTAATTTCAATCTCATTAAAAAATGAAACCACTTACGAGGATAGTTTTTTCATCTCTATGGAAATCTCGTTAAAAAATGAAACAAAGGTTAAGAGCATAGTTCTTGTTTCTGTGTCAAGCTCGTTAAAAAATGAAATAGTTTCCCCCCTCTCTATTTGAGTCAAGTCCTTCGTCTAGTATTTGAAGCTTCATTTCATTCTCCTTTGTAGTTGGATGAAATGAAGCTTGGGGGGAATTTTCTTTCAGCCTCTGGACTTCATGCTGAATTTAGAGCCGCTAGTTTCTTAAGCTGGGGGCTAAGTACCAACCATCCATGTGTTATGCATTGGGAAGTCCAATCATAGTTTCCTCTGGTTCAAGATTCTGTAAAAATGAAACCACTTACCTCAAGCATAGTTTCCTCTGGTTCAAGCTTGTGTAAAAATGAAACCAGGTCCAAGCATAGTTTTGTTTAGTTTTTAATCTTGTGTAAAAATTAAAATCTATTCCAAGCATAGTTTTGTTTTGTTTTAAAGCTTGCGTAAAAATGAAAAAAAAATCTTGAGCTTAGTCTTTGTTCTTTCTCATGCTCGTAAATACATGAGAATAAGTTATCGAGCTTAGTCTTTTTTATTTCTCATGCTCATAAATACGTGATAATGCAACTGAGTATACTTTTGTCACTTTTTCAGACTCGTAAAGGTTATACGAAAAAGGAACCCACTAGAGTTCCCTTTAAGCTCTTTTTAGGCTCTCTAAACATGAAAATATTGCCGAGCGACCTTGTTCTTTTCACACTCGTTAAAGTATTTGAAGAAAATGTATGTTGAGTGATAGTTTATCTCTTTTTCGGTCTCATCAGGATACTTTACGAAAAATGAACTAAGAGAGTTCTCTTTAAGTGTTTTTCAGACTCTCTAAAGATGAAAAACCTGTGGGTTTTCTTTCTTTAGACTCATAAAACAAACATTGAAAGGCCCATGTGAGACCGAACCACTCCTTCCTAGGGTTTGTTAAACATACTCTGAGGGACTCATACAAAGGATGAGCTTACATTTCAAGCATATGTTATCCTCCTCAAGCTTGTGTAAAAATAAATAGGTACTCGCTAGAAATGGTGGGGGAAAATTTGGGAAAGAAATGTGTCTAAACCTATATTCCATGGAAGAGTCACTTTTGAACATGACACCCTTTCACTCGCCTTGTGTCTAGGTTGGAAAATTCGCTTGTCTCTTGATCATACTCCTTTATAAGATTACAAATCGGTCTGTGATCCCTGTTGTTGAGTCAATTTTTCCAAGACAGTTGTCGTGTTGTCAATATTGTCAAAATGAAGTTCAACCCGGAAAGCCTTCTATTGCATCGGCCATTTATGCAGTCTTTAATCCTTCTATTGTGTCAGCCATCCCTGAGTCAGTCTTGAGTAACGTGTTACTCTGATCTACATCAAATATTTTTATTTGTTTCATGTCATTGATGTGGGATACATTAAGGCCCTCTTGTGACGAGTCTTTTCCTGTCGACTTCAACTCATTATCCAGGAATTAGACTTAGAAACTAATTGGTACCTTGAAACTTGCATGCCTCAATGGCAAGTTTCCTTGCTTTTGACAGTGGGTTTTCATTATCGACCCTTGATCGGGAGATTCCGTCGAGTGTTCGAGCTCAACTCATTGATTCACATTCATTGGATTGTACCAGAGTACCTTGGGATTCATTGACATTAATGGTGATTTCCCTCATACTTGTTAACGGTATACACTAATGACAGGTAATCAAGTGGTTTCTACCATGTTCGACTTCAACACATGTATTCACATGGTTAGATTCGTACTATAGAGTGATAAAGATGAAGGCCTTGAATCTTTTCTAACAGATTCAAGTTGTGTTGGAGTATATTCAGTTTGTACTGTTGCATAGATCAACATTGTATGTCTAGTGGCTATGTTCAAATTTGAATCTTTAATGCATAGATCCATAGTGTATTTTTGGTGGCTATGTTCAGATTTGAGTCATATTGGCATGGATCCACAATGTATGTTTGGTTTCCATGACCTTGTCTTACTTGACATGGATCTTTGCATGTCGGCATTTACGCTTTGAGTCATTTGTATTCTAAGTATGGGAATGCCTATTTCAGTGATGATATATTATTGTACTGTATTTCCTTGTTTGTTGGCAGGTTTCCGACCGACTGTTCCTTGTTCCCTACACACACTCGACAAAGTATTTCAGCTATCACTATGTTCTAACTTCATACTTTGGGGGGCTCGCTTTTACACATTATTTTCATCATCCCTATGATTGTTAATGATGTAAACCTATCTGTTTCCTTCAAAGGGGTTAGTGGCCTGAGTTCCTAAAGAAGGAAGGGAGAAGAACTTTTCCTGAGATAAGAAGTTGCATTTTCCTTTGTAAAAACCCTATAAAAAAGGAAGTTTGCAGGCTTCACTATAGCTAGGGTGCGAGAATCCCTAATTCTCGTAAGATGCATCATAGATAGGTTGTGAGGAGTTTGAAGTCTGCTCTATAGGCAAGGTGTGAGAATGCTTACACATGGGAAAAATGAGCGTGTTCTCGAATCTTCTAGAAGGAGAAACTTCCATGGTGAGGTGGCATATGAATGGTTTGGATCTTACTCACTTTCATGATTTAGTGGGATCATCCTAACCTCCTCACCTTATCCTCTTCAGATTATAAAAGGAGAGGAGCTCTCATGGAGAAGGGATAAGTTGGATTTGGCTTGGAATTATTAGCTTGGTTGGAGTGTCTTTGAGTTTTTCCTTTGTCAAGATAGATTGTGAATATTATCAGTTCTGTGCTCTAAGAATTCTTGGAATGGAAGTGTGTGGGTAACGAAGGACAATTGAAAGGGACCTTATGACCTCAAGGCCATGGTTGTAATCTCTCTCTCACATTTAATACGATACAGTGATATGATTCTTTCCTATAAAGCTCGTTGTGTTTTATTGTATGATTCCTTGATCACATACATAGGTTTATATTGAGTTTATGCTATTACTATCACTTTGGTTGGTTGTGTTCTTTTGCAGGTTCATCATTGTATGAGTGTTGGAATGGAGCTAGGATGGCGATGGCAAGAGGAAGTGGCGTTTAAATGGTATGTCACCCATCCCTCTTTAGTTAGTAAATTCAATATCTAAAACTTAAGGAATGCATAATGTTCTGGTGTGTTTTGTTCTAGATCTAGGTGGATCTAGGGAGATCAGTTAGTGTTTGCACCTACTGATTTATCTAGTAACAGTCCTGATCAGTGGTATCATCCCAATGAGTAGGATATTTATTTTATCACTGGGATATCTAGGATATGGGAGGACTTTCCCCACTTTCCTAATGTCCCAGTGGGTGTTGCAACCAAGATTCAACTTGCCTACTTTCAAAGGTATATTGCACACGATATACCATCTCCTGGTGATTTTTGGGTGGCTAGTGGACAGTTACAGGTCGCCTTGTTTGGTGTAGAGGATGTTAGGTGCATCTCACTATTATTGTCGACCATTTCACACTTTATCGGTGCAAAGTCCTGTAGAAATCAACGAGCCATGACATGTTAAATTTATGAAGAAAAAAAATAGGAAATAGACATGCATTTCAAACTTTACAAGAATATATAATACATACGAATAAAGAGAATTACCTTATTGAGATTCTCTTTGTTTTGAGAATAGTTTAATATTATCTATTGAATAGGTCCAACCATGTGAAGGTGGAATCTCATATGGCCCCTCCCCCCTTACACATCACTCTCAATTCCCCATACCCAATTAATGTACTTAAAAAAAACTGAATTTATGTGAAAATATGTGTTTTTCATCATAAAAAAACATTCAACATTCATTCATTAATTACTTACAACATTCATTCATTCATTCATTCGTAGGAAAAAAATATTTCATGACATTAGTTTATATTATCAAAAACAATATGTCATAATCTTATTACAATCACTTCTTTTTTGGATTTTTTCTTTTCACAAATTCATAAATCAACTGATCATCTTCTACAACATCTTTATCAGTTATTTTGGCCGCCTCTATAGATTTATTTATTGTTTTTTGGGTCGTGTACCCACGACGTTGATGCTACTGTAAGGTGTCAGGATCTACTACAATAATGAATAAATGTTAAATTGATATGTTTTGTTGTTATCATTACAAGTATTTAATTAATAAATACAACATTAGAGTGGTTCTCTTTACCTAATGGGGCCACATCATGTACTTCATCTTCTTGTCTAGCTACCTCATCTTGTATAGGTGTTATAACTCAAAATTCCACTTATGTACATCCTTGATGTTGGCCCACTCATTCATACATCTGCCAACCAATTTTGATGGATTTCTTCTCAAAAAACATTTTTTTCTTGGCATACACATTCATATTTTTTTTGTTTGTTAATTTGTGCGGGACTTGTTGGCTACGCGATTAACCTGTGGCTTGAGAAACCGTGACTCAGGGGCATCTAAGCCATCAAAATCACCCAGGGATCACACCCAGCCTGAGCCACACCAACCCTTACCATGGTTGGATTTTTTGTCCCCGCAGGTTTCGAACCGGTGACTTTAACATCACGGATTGGCTTAACAACACACTCTGTCACCGACTATCCTACACCTCGGGGACCATACACATTCATTTGAATATGTAGAGAGTGTACATATTCTAGATGCATACTTGAAATCCAACATACATACACCTTTTATACTACTGAAATCATGTGTGTACTCTAAAAAGTGACAAAAAAATATAAAATCTGTGCTTTCCGGTAGAGTTTATGGGTTGTCTTAGGTTTTTCAACCATCTTACCTCCTGTATCCCTTCTGGAAAATAATTAACCATAATTTTCTCTTATAAATAGGGCCCTAGAGGGGTCATTTGGATATATCAAACTAGAGGCAAGAGAACTCTGCAAACATTTCTCCCTTGTTCTCCAAGCCTTCTACATTTTTCTCTCAGTTTTATCCTCAACATTCCCTTCCATCCATCTTCCTTATACCATCCATCATTTTACCCTTGTATTGGAATGTTAGTGGTGAAGATTATATTGAGAATAGTGCACTTGAAGGCACAGTAGAGGAACCCAGGTGAGGTTCATGGAGTGGCACCAACAAAGTTTACATTGTAACCTCCAATTTTGTTATTAATAAAAGAAAAAAAAATTGTCCTAGATCTTATTTCTATGTGTTTATGTTTATGAATATTTTCATGAATAAATAACTCTCTAGATAATATTGATAATTAAGCATATGTTATCATATATTGTTATGCAATAATTTTTTCAGGCCAGCTTTGGGAGGAGGCTTGCAGTCTCGGAACGAAAAACAATTGGAAGGGATCAGCATCATCCATATGGATTTAAGGTACACGTTTCTATCTCATCTCTCTTCCCTTAATTATCATAAGTTTGTGTGTGGTTTTGGGTAGAATAGAACCTTTTCTATCTTTTAGGGTGTCAAGGCTCAGCCTAGTCCCTAGATCCAAATTAGGGGGATTTTCCCCATAGAAGAATTGGCGACTCCACTGGGGAGTCTCTCTAGGGTATTTTTAGGAGATATTTGTTTGGATTGAATTCCTCTTTGTTTAATTTTTCTAAGTCTTTTTGGGTCTCTGGTAACCTTACAGGTGCTTACCAAAATTCTTGAGTTGAGTGCCATGTCTGAATGTTTTTCTTTTTTTGAAAATTTTCAGCAGTGTAAGCGCCCTGTTATATACCCATCATGTGTACATATGCATTTTTCATTATACAAAGCCAATGTACATACGTAGGATGATTGTGCTCAACATACATCTATGTCATATGGAAGAGTTTTTTCAAAAGACTTTTCTTTCCTTTTAGGAATCTCTTGGCTTCTCAGGTTTTCTTGAGTTTCTAGGGTCTCTGATTGACTTTGTTTGGCTAGGTTCAAGGCTCAAATTATCTTGGAACTTGTAAAGAATATTTTTGTTTTTTTATCTCTTTTGTTTCTTGTCAAGGTTAAGGGTGAACTTGTGAGCTCTACGTCCTCCTATGGATTCCAGTGAATCCCTAATTTCAAGAAATGGTTTAGGGCCTATGGTAGTCTTTTTTTAGTCATCTCTTTCCCTTGATTATGCTTTGAAAAAATAAAAAATATAGTTACTTGCTACTTTAATTTCTAAGCATATAAAAAAATAATGTTGCAGTTCATTAACTGCATTTGCATTTTATTATTCATGTTTGTTTTGAGTTAGTATCTTAGATTGTTTTGTTATAAAAGAAAAGAGTTATGATTCCAAAGTTCCTTTTACGCTTCTTCCTTGAAAGTTATAGTAGTTTTCATTTCATTTTGAAACGAAAAAACATTCTAGGAAAAAATGCATTTCAGGATCTTCATCTATAATTTGAAAAGTTTGCACATTCAAAGTTAAAAAGCCATTTTTTTCAGTTGTAGAACGTAGTTTTTGTTCTGCACATTGTTCTGAAATCTTATTAACTCTTCTATTTTGTCTCTCAAGAACACAACGAGTTTCACTTCTCTACCTCTTGAGTAAATCAAGGCATTAAAATCAACTAGAATTTTATGTTTATAAGGTACACAAAGTAGTCTAGGATTTAGGGCCTTGAAATAGGTGTGGAGAGGAAAATATTCAAGGACACTCAAATAAAATTAAGATTCTATGATAGGAAGTGTGAAATTCTAGTTTCGTAAGAGTTAGCCAGGACCCCCTCTAACACAGGGGCTAAACAAGAGGTTGTGTGAGGGAAGGTAGAGGAGATATCCAATCCAAAGTTGGACCAAGTGTAGTGGGGATCATATATTGAGGGTAATTCTTGGGATCTTTGTTGACCACATTTTACTACGGAGCTTCATTGACCTCAAATCCATTCGGGCTCCTCAGTTGTCTTCTGAACCATTTTCCTTTAGTACCCTTGAAATGCTTCGGACTTTCCTATCCTTCCCATTACAATCAACCCCACTGTCGATTGTACCCGCTTGGTAACTGACTGCGAGCTCGAAACCTAGTTTCCTTTTTGTAGGGACTTACACGGGTTATTGCGGGAGTATAATGCAGTACCTAGGGTAGAAGTCGGATCACACTTTGTAAAGTATACCTGGAGGGTGTTTCTGTGTTCGAGTTACACTTGCACTAGTAAGTTTCTCTAGTGTCGATTGGAGTAACTGTTCTTCCTACCAGTCAGTTGATTGCTTTATTTTCCTTTAGGGAATTTTTATTGTGTGCTCTATTTTTCTTACTAGATTAACCTTAGAGTCTCGGTTGATGATTTCAAAAGGTGGAATATCAACAAATATGTCATTCATGTAGGCTTCAGGGCCTACAACTGGTTACTTTGGAGCCACTTGTTCCACCATTGAGGCAAAGACTAGATCAAGAGGGTTCTTTTGAAACCACTGGGCCACAGGAAAGTATTCTCGAGCCTATTCCTAGAGAATACTTTCCTACACATGAGGAGACTAGCATTTATGACCTCAAATCTGAAGGATTTATGCCTACAAACCCGCTGATAACCAATATTTCAAACCCAATCCTTATTTAGGTAGTCCCCCCTAAGGTGAATTATCCTTATCATCGTCTTATTAGGAAACTATTTATGGAAGCGAGGAATACTACTTCTATTGGGCTTAACTACAAGGAAAAGACCCTATAGCGGAGCTTTTTGCAGAAGCCCCTATAAAAATATCCCAAAAATCCGTTTATAGTGGAGGTCACTAGAAGAGGTGTGTGGGTGGATGTTTTAGTGGACGTTTTTTTAATGATGCTTTTATAAGACTATACTGTACCGGTGCAATACCATATATAAAGGAATCGGTGTTAATAGGCAATGGTGCATCATTGCAGAGTTATTTAAAAAGAAAATAAACAATGGTGTGCATCATATAAAAGCAAATTGAAAGCACCGATATGCCCTAAACAGGTGCATTGGTGCATAAAAAATAGGTGACAGTGTCATCTTGCATTTTTCTTCCAAAATGCATACCAGTGCGTCATTGTCCCCTTGCAACACCGATGCACAAGAAAAAACTCCATAGTCTGCATTTGTTTTTAAATGCTTAACAATGCAACTTTGTCCAAGTGGCATACTAGTGCATTCCATATGGGTCACTGTCACCTATTTTTTATTAAAATGGTGTGCTATATGTAGTGGTTAGCACCGATGCACTTAAAGCACGCACACTGGAACAGGGTTTAAATAAAAATCGGTGATAAAAAAAATCGCGGGCACCGGTGCGCAACAAACAACTACATAGTCTATGTTTAAAAAAAAATTAAAATGGTGCACATTTTTCTTGAGGGTTCACCAATGTGCTCCCTATTGTGCACCATCATAATGTTTTTAAAAAATAACCGTGTGCTATCTTCTATTGTTCTCATTGGTGCGCTTAACACGGGCGCACCAGAATAGGGTTAAATAAAAAGCGGTAATTTTTTTTTTTACCATTTCCAGTGCAGAGAAGCTCTCAAGCACTAGTGCCACCTTTTTCCCACTGAAGCACACTACTGTCGATTCTTAATTTTATTGCATTGTTTCTGTTTGTTTCTCAGTTTGTGGGATTCCAAATTTTCCATACGATCGGAAACTTTCAGTTTTTTCACTACATCCCAACAATGCCTCCTCGACAAGAAAATGTTTGGGTAAATTATTTAATTGTTTTTACATTGTCTTTTTAGCGGATCAAATTTTGAAATTGAGTTAAATTTTCATTGTTTTTCAAAAAAAATTATTATTATTCTACAAGATGCGTTCAAGCCATTCAGCTCACACCGCGCATCGTGCGCCCTGTAAATTTTACAGGGCGCATTGATCATGTATAGTCATTTTTAAATGGTGCATCGTGTTACAGAATGGACCAACGCATACTTACCAAAGACACACCGGGGTGTCCTCAATAACAGATGCACCATCCAAAATACATAGTTTCCACTGAATGGTGCGTCATTTGTATGTATGCACCGGTGCGTTCATAAAACTATACACACTATTGAATGGAAACTATTTATTTTCATTTGTGCATGCCGAATAAACAAACTGGTGGGTTGTTGATAATGCATACACTAGTGCATTTATTATAACGCATAGGCATAAATAAATAGTTTCTTTTCAATGTTGTATTGGTTATAAGGAATGCACTGGTGCATTCATAAAAATATACACACTATTTAAAATAGAATAATTACCACTCAATGGTGCATCCTTTATATGTACACATCAGTGCATTCATAAAACTATACACATCGTTGAATGGAAACTATTTATTTTCACCCATGCGTTCTGAATAAATGCACTGGTGCATTGTTTATAACAAATGCATCGATGTGTTTATTATGAACGCACCTGTTAAAAGAAATAGTTTCCATTCAATAGTGTGTTGGTTATATGGAATGCACCAGTGTGTTCACAGTACTATACACACCATTTAAAATAGATATTTGTTCGAGCGGTGCATCATTTATAGGTAACACACTAGTGCGTACATAATAATAGATGCACCGTGGAAAATAGATATTGTTAGATAAATTCGTTTGTGACATATAACGCATCAATGCGTACACAATGGGGAACCTCGGTGCTTTGATAATTACTACACATCAGATAAAATAAATTTCACTTTGCATGCACTGGGTAAGATATGTGTGCACACCATGGGCAATGTGTTACTATTTTGTTGGCGTACCAAAGTTTTTTTTTTTTTGATAAACTTTTGGTTTGCATATTTTGAAATAAATTTCTCATTTACTGAAAACAAGTTATGTTTTTATGTATGATGCTGATGTAATTTATATGTTAATTATGTAGAGACGTTAACGCATGGAGGAGCAATAACAAAGACTGGAACAATACAATATGGTTCAGGACTAGGAGGCCAGAGAGAGGGAGAGGGATTTGTACCCTCAACCTAGTACTACAACTACGCGATTCCTCTTGAGGAATGTATGCCTCCCCAAGTACTACTAGGAGACTACATCCCTGAAGGGAAATTCTTCCTTTCTTGCACAACTGATCCATCACTGGGATTTCGATCAGCACGCATTCAGAGTCGGTCTTCATCAGTGGTATCATCCCACTGAGTAGGATATTTATTTTATCACTGGGATATCTAGGAGAGGGGAGAACTTTCCCCACTTTCCTGACGTCCTAGTGGGTGTTGCAGCCGAGATTCAACTTGTCTACTCTCAGAGGTATATTGCACACGGTATACCTTCCCCTAGTGATTTCCAGGTGGTTGTTGGACAGTTACAGATCGTTGTGTTTTGTGTAGAGGATGTTAGGTGCCTCTCACTATTATTTTCCATGATTTCACACTTTATTGGTGATGGTGAGTGTAGTATATGCACACTTTTATATTATATTGATTCTTTGATATAGAGGCCACGACTTGTTTGATGGTCTTCCATTTTCTTGAGGCAATTTTGTATAGCACTGGATAAATGTCTTGCTATGATAGATGGGAGGGATAACTTCCCATTCGATTTAGAGTTATTTTGTTTTTATTTTTAGAGGTTTCCAGAGACGAGACCTAGTTTTATCCATTGACCTCCTAGGTCGATGATCGAGGTGCAGATGATTCCCAAGAGGGGCATGCCCTATTTTCTTGCTAGGATTTCCAGGGAGGCACTTGATCTATTATCCAATGAGGCAGAACATGTTTTTGTAATGGTTTTGTGCCCTTACATGAGGATGGATTGGCGAGGATGTCTCAACATCCTCTTCACAACGTATGAGCCACCAGATGATCGAGGTAAGATTTAAATTAATCTTTTACTTTCATTTTATTCTCTTACTTAATTCGAATAAATTTTATTCTAGCATGTTCTTTAACATATTTTATTAAATTTTTTAATTAAATTGTCGACTAATTATTAACTTGTGTTATATTTTTCATATGTTGGCACATTTTTTGGGGACATGTTGGTTGAGGCTGCGGCGAGTCAGGTTCCTCAACCACATATACCACCTGACATGTGGTGTAGGCCAGATCTCAGATATAGGATGGAGGTGTGTGATAGAATGAGTGCATTTTTGGTTAGCGCGGGAGTCTACCCTGTCCATATGAGAGACGTCAGGGCTGACCCTGATCTCTTGTAGCTCTAGACAAACTTGTTGCATGATATGATGTCTCTTATGCATCATATCATTGGAGCTTTTAGGTTATTGGTATGGATGAGGGATGGCACGTCGCCACCACTAATTATAATGACGGTGGTGATGATGATCATCAGGGTGGTCATGGTGAAAATTTTACTTCAGTACCTCCTCTTATTCCTCCTCCGAGTGATGGCGACGCTTCTTCTTCAGTACCTCCTCCTCGTCCTCTGGGTGCTAATGTTGATCAGGGTGTAGGTGATCATGGTGATGTTGTAGATCAGGGTGGTGATGTTGACCAGGGTGGTGATTTCACTTCTACTTTAGTACCTCCTCCTCCTCCTCCTTCACCTTTCCTACATGAGTAGGGCGCATCACCTATTCTTCCACAACATGCTTCCTCTGAGAGACTACAACTAGATATTTAGTTATAGCAGTTATTTGTATTGTTGACCAAATATGTACATTATAACAAGTTGTTTTACTTGTTCATATATATATATATATATATATATATATATAACATTTTTTTTGTTTATGTTGATGTACTTAATTTATATGTTTTTTTATTTTATTTTTACAGAAACTGAAAATTTATATAATAAAAGGAACGATCGAGATCGCTAAGGAGTTACAAAATCTTGCAAACTTCGAGACATCTTGGGGTATCGAGTGGGAAACTATTACAGACTACTAATAACATTTTCAAATAATCAAATGACATCTTCACAAAGAACAAGCTTATTGATTACACTAGGAAAAAGACTCTGAGAATAAACATGAAGAGACATTGCATCTAAATTAACTTGATGGGGAAGAGCTCATCGTTTTGCCTGAATTCGTGTTACCATTGGCTATGGTGTTTCATGTACATTCTTCTTCTTTCTGACTATTGTCCAAACTTCATTTGCAGTTTTTGGACCATTTGTACTATCTATGTTACCTGAGATTTCTTGATCTAAGTGTTCTTGATTTTATTGATCCAAAACCTCATAAACATCAATATGATCTACCCTACTTGATGGTGACTGAGGGGATTGTTGTATCTAAATTCCCTTATTTGAATCGTGAAGGGAAGATGCCTCTTTCTCTGGATTTTTAGTGGAGTTCTGGCACAGGTCTTGAGATAACGAAGGAGGCTTTTCATTGTCTTGTGGAGATTCTTTGTAGGCTTTTGGAATTACTTGATGGTCGTTATTAGAACCGACCCACTAAGTGGATTTTCGGTGCTTTATGAACTTTTTGAACCCTTTGAGACAATGGGAAGTAAGATGACCTGTTTCAAAGAAAGATCTACAACACAAGGAGACTCTCTCAAAGTCAAGTTTCTGAGGCAAAGAGTAATATTTACCAGTAAGAATAACTTCAACTAGGAATCCTTTACTGAAATCCATTTCCATGCAAATGTGGGAAAATGTAGAGGTGTTGTGCCTCATGGTTTCATGACTTGCGAAATGGCACTTTCCTAAAGCCGAGCCAATGGCCTCAAGAGAGGGCAGACCCCAAAAATGCGATGGCATATTAGGAAGCCTCACCCAAACTAGGGCTAAGGAGATAATGTGAGTAGTTGGATTGAAAGAAGGAGACCAGGGTTTCATGAACAAACATGAGTTTCCCCAAAACCAAGACCCTAAGTTGAATATCAAATCATGATCTTCTTGAAGGTCAAACTCAACAATGAAGAAACATTTTTCACAAAGGTGAATGAAAGCTTCTTGTTGCATGATAGGAATCTAGGTAGCACAGATCTAGTTGTTAAGATTGACTAACTTTAGCCAAAGACCATTGAAGTGATAGACCAAACTCATGGATCTGTAATACTCCTCTTCTTTTTCATCATCTTGTCCCATGAGAATGATAAGGGATGGGGATTTCTGCACCAAAAAAGATGAAGACGAGGGGGCAAAAGCTTCCTGAACAATATCATGGAAAGAGGCACCATACTAAAGACAAGGACCGAGATTTATCTTGGAAATGGTAGAAAGTGCCCCACGAACCGAGACACCAGCAACAGAGATGGAAGCCTCATCCATGGTCATCGGATGAAGTAGGGGCGGGGCCACCAGGGCTGGCACATGGAGGACGAGCGGCCATGGTTAAACCCTAGCCTCTGTGGGCGATCACCAAAGTGGATCCATTTCTGTCTCGCGTATGTCGATTCCTCGAAATGATTTACTAATAAAGCTACCTCTTAATTCATTAGATAGTTTTAATAATTTATATGTTGATGTCAATGTTGATGTACTTAATTTATATGTTGGTGTTGGTGTTGATGTTGATGTACTTATTTTATATGTTGATGTACTTAATTTGTATGTTTATGTTGATGTTGATGTTAGGTCATGTTAAATTATATTAATCTTCAACCTTACTTTGTATCACAATTTTACAAACTAAAATACCAAGTGTATCATGTTTTTATAGCTAAGAGGTCTTGAAAAGTAAATAAGTTATAAAAAAGGGTAAAGATATGTTTCATAAAAGTAAAAATAGTTATGATAAGCTCAATTATCTTTTATAAAATATTTGTGATATTTTAACTTCCTCTTAATTGTAATTTGGTCATATTTTTTTATATTCTCATAATTAATACAAGTCTCAAAATCTCTAATTCAACATTTTTTTACTATACTATAAGTATGCATGAATATCAAACTTAACCACGAAAAGAAAATAAGTTATAAAAAGGGGTAAAGATATGTCTTATGTTATTAATTAAAATTTGGCCAAGTTAAAAGTAAATTATATTAATCTTCAACCTTACTTTGTATCACAATTTTACAAACCAGTTTACTTGAAAGTATGATGTGAAAATTAGTCCTCATTTCAAGAATATTTCTTTTGTTCATAAGTTCAAAATGAACAAATAAAAATAGTTATGATAAGCTCAATTAGCATTTATAAAATATATGTGATATTTTAACTTCCTCAAACCCCAATAATTAATACAAGTCTCAAAATCTCTAATTCAAATTTTTTTAATTATATTATAAGGATGCATGAATATCAAACTTAACCAAGAAAAGAAAATAAGTTATAAAAATGGGTAACGATATGTCTTATGTTATTAATTAAAGTTTGGGCAAGTTAAAAGTAAATTATATTAATTTTCAACCTTACTTTGTATCACAATTTTACAAACTAGTTTACTTGAAAGTATTATGTGAGAATTTGCCCTCATTTCGAGAATATTGATTTTGTTCATAATGAATAATGAATAACTAAAAATAGTTATGATAAGATCAATTAACATTTATAAAATGTTTGTGATATTTTAACATCCTCTTAATTGTAATTTGGTCATATTTTTTTATATTCCCATAATTAATACATGTCTCAAAATATCTAATATATTAAAAAAAATTTAATATACTATAAGGATGCATGAATGTCAAACTTAATCAAGAAACATGTACAAAAACATAAAAATATCATATGTTGCATGTTGTTAATTTTTGTTGTAATTGATATTAAGAATTAAATTAGCTATTAAGAGCTGTAAAATTTATATCCAATTAGTTATTAGGAGTCATAAAATTTCTTACTCACAAATAAAAAGAGGGGATAATGATAGGGGATAAGGGATAAAAAAATGTTATGATCTACATGTTTAATTCAAATTTTAATTATATATTTATTATTATTATATATTATATGTAATATAAAATTAATATGTAACTTAATATATTATATTTTGTTAGGTTATAATTAATATATAATATAATATAATATATTTATTTATTATATTATTATATTTATAATATAAAATTAATATATAACATAATGTATTATTATATATTTGATTTTTATGTAATATCTTAAGTATATATTCTTATATGGGTTTAGAGAGGGACACATGCATTAGTTATTTAAGGATAATGATGTTTTTTTATAAAACACACTTAAGAGGCTCATTTTAGATCTAAATATTCCCTAATTAGTATGTATGAACTAAAAATTTAAAACTAATACAATATAATACAATATGGTAATGATATGAAATGGTAGGTAACAAATATACATTTTAAAATTATGATATAAAATATTTGATATTTACAATACAATAATATATATATTTTTTAAGTAAAAGTAAAAATTAAAATACTAAAAGTTCAAATATCATCTAGATTTACAATGGAAAAATATTTATATCATTTACACATAACATTTAATTATATCACCCAATCAAAAAATTAATAATGTTTCGTATGAAATATTGAATACTAAAAACATTATTTTTTTAATAATCAAATTATTAAATCCACAATAGATTTTAAAACATAAAAGAAGTGATTAAATAATAAAACATGTATAATATATCACTCTTCATTGTCATCGCCCTGATTATCTTCCTCACTTGGCATGATAACACTATTGTTCTAAAAAATATGTTTTCATCTAGGGTCGTGTCTTAATACAAATCATGAATCCCTATCCAACACATCTAGGTAAAAAAACACTTGGTTGCAGTGTTTTGGGAAAACATAAGGCTCCTTAGCTTCATCCCACATCTTTTTAGAGTTGATACATATCATCCCACAATCATGATCTTCCTTTACATTATTATGATCAAATGTGTCCCACCACTTGCACCTAAAAATAACACATTGGAAAGAAGAGAAGTCCACTCGAATGATCTCTTTTATCTTTCCGACGTAACCTAACTTCCCATGTATGTTGTTTTGATCGCGGTGGCTAGAATAAATATATTGGTCGAACTCGACTTCCACTCTACAGTCTTGTGTCATGTGTCCATCATAGACATCCTTTGTGAGAAAATGATTTTCATATGCCCACATAGATGGGAACAAATGCACCTATTAAAAAGTGAACAAATTATAGTGTCAATATGTGTATAATAACCCGACCATTAAAATATAAAATAACATAGATGTACTTACAATTCAAATGTGCATTGCGAAGTTAAAAATTATGTACACAAAGAGATTATTAACGAGTTTTTGCAACCAATCCCTATGTTTAGTGCATCCTCTTCTTCACGCAGGTAATGACCAGATGCACCATATTTCTCTCTGACTTGGTCAACAACCCAACTATTGGGGAATATCATTGGCATGTTTTATTTTAAATGATCAGGATAAGGTATGCTTCTACCATTCAACCATATGAATTATTTCCTGTCACTTTCCCATCTCCTTCTCTTTTGTTCATATAATGTGACCCACAGTTGTTTTGCCTCTGAATTGTAAAGAATGAATTTATTGATGACATCAATTTTTAAATTCGTTGATCTATTCATTAAATTAAACCAACATATAGTACATATGAGATCATGATCAAAATATACATTATGAAGTTCAGTGTGAATAGTTACTGTGTAGAAATTTGACAAACGATAAGTCACTTACTCTTTATCAAGCGCCTTTTTCCATTCGTTTGGAAAAGCTCCCCTTCTCTTTTTTCTTCATCACTTTCATCGTCCCAAATAATTGCACCTAGTGTGTTGTCGATCTGCTTGATGTAATCACTAGAAGAATAGAAATATGCATATGTTATGTGCCCCTCTTCCATAGACCCCTCAGGTTTTTCCGTTTAACAAAAAAATCCTTTCAATTTCTTCATGTACCTCTCTAAAAAAAACATCCAATGATAGGAGACCACCTGACTAATTCAACATCATCTACTAGGTGAATTAGAATATGAACCTACAAGTCCATGAAACTCCACGGTAGTTCCTTCTCAAACATACAAACAATCTCAGTTATCTCTTGATGCCACCGTGGAATGCTAGCCCTATGAATATCCTGTGATGTGATCCAATGTAAAAATGTAGATAATTTAGATATGGCACATTGTAGGTCATGGGGGAAGTCATGGTTCACACAAACATGCACAAGGAGAGGATAATGACACTACAAAACAAACACATGCAAATTATTTGTGTTTTATCCAATGGCATTAAAAAAAAATTACAAATAATAAAATCATATTTTTGACATATGTCGTACCTTTATAAGGTTCAAATGGTCATGTGATTTCAACTCCCAAAAATTTTCTTGACTCATAGTGAAGCAACGTCATAGGGAATACCCATATAAATAAGGCACCTTCACACCCAATATAACTTCCTTTTCCAAACAAAGATATTATTTATTCAAAATCAATGGGACATCACCTTCTTTTAAAGGCCAAGAGGGACCAGCCTCTCCTCTACTTTCTTGTCTTGGCCAATGTTTCTTTTTAGTTTTTGAAGAAATAAGATCTCTCCTCACAACCACTGTGTCACTTTATTTCGATGATATGTTCCTCCATAAAGAAGATGAAACATTTTTAAATATATGCATGGGATCTAGTAAGTGGGAAATCTTAATATTCTCCCAATATCGGAGCTCATAAAAGATATATTTCCTTTTCATCCCAATGGGAAATTTCTCAACATAGGTGTCGAAGAATTTTGGATCATCGAAAATAGGCTCCCTATTTGAATTGAACATTTATGTAATCTCCTTATCCTTCTTTATTTTATATTCTCTAATCCATTATGTTGGTGTCATTATTACAGGCCTTTGGGTTCTCTCTAGTTTACCATTGAAAGTAGATGTTTCTCTTCTATAAGGGTGTTCTTCTGGGAGGAATACCCTTGAGAAATCATACATTGGTTTTCATAGGTGGTTGGACCACCTAGCCTTTAAATAAGGTCCACAACATTTACATCCATGATAGCCTTTAGTTACAAGACTTTCAAAATTATTTTATACATAGCACGTTAGCGTTTAAGAATAAAATTCCAATCACAATGAATTAAATATGAAAATAAATATTGTTACATATATAAACAAATCAATAAACATGTTAATTACTAGAGAAAACTCCTAAGCCGAGATAATCAAGTGTGGTGTAAGCACATATGCGATACAACGTAAAACTCCTCTTTGTTGTGATGGGTCTTGATACATTGTATACATGTATCCCTTCCCATAATTCCTTCAATTTATATACCAATGGTTGTAGATAGACATCCATATTCTTCACTTGTCTTCTACTAGGGACCATAAGATCCAACACAAGATGCTCATTCTTCATGAACAACCATGGGGGGATATTGTTATTGATGACTACTACATGCCAAACAAAATAGTTGGTGTTTTGGAGGGAATATGGGTTCACGCCATCCATTGTTATGATGAGTCATAGACTTCGTACTTCATACTTGAATTCTTCTGGACATGTATCCTCTATATGATTCATGGCTATTGAATCTGTTGGGATTCTCATAACTCCTTACTCACTTATGTGTGAGGCATGCCATCCCTGCAACATAGCTAATTCTTTGCAATGAAAGAGCCTTTGAATAATTGGGATTATAGGCATGTGCCTCATTATCTTATGAGGAGTACCATGAAATTTACCATTTTTATTTGATTTATGGTACTTTTCATGCCCACATTTTGGACATATCTCTTTATCTGCATATTCTCCTCTATATAGAATACAAGCATTCAAACATGCATGATATGATATATACTCAACACCCAATATTTTCAACAATTGTTTTTCCTCTTCGCAGCTATCAGGAAAAACATTATCACTAGGAAAAACCTTATCTTTGAATATCCTACAGTTAGTGGGAAATAGAAAAGTACAAGGTCATCCAACATTTATAAAATCAACCATTTCTAATGTTGATTTTGTGACAAGATTTCTCAAAATTAATACAAGGCACTTGTTGGTCAAATACCTCAATATTGTCGAGAAACATGTGTTTGACATGCCAAAATTTGGTTTCATGTTGTAAAGTAACATCATTTTCCCAAGATGGGTAGACTTTGGCTGGGCACTAGGTCTAAAGAGAGGGGTGGTGGAAGCATATTTTAGGATTTCTAAAATGGTATCACTGATATGAGCATCATCCCCTAGCTCATCGTTCTGGAATGCGTCTAACACCATTGTCTCCATGGAATTTGTATCCCACAAGTAATCATCCATACAAACCTCTTTTTGATTGTCTCCATTTCCAACTTCTGAAGAAATACTATTGTTGTAGTCATTCCTAATTAGTGAATATGGACATAGTGGGAATTGAATAGGTCGTTGATTCAACCATTCTTGGTACACTTCCTCTCTTAGTTGTGTTCTTATTGTATCCTTCGCTCGGGTTAACATTGTTGTGGGGTGCAACGGAAGATGGTAGGTAGGTCTCTCATCATCAGAAGAATCCTAATTTCAAAAAAATTGAGCATTAGTGCATCGATGATATTAGTAAGCACAGTGCAATGATTTGTTTGTTCAAATTACATTATACCAAATAATTATACCATCACTAACCAAGGATTGTGGCTAGAAGATGGAATGTCACAATTGGCAAGGTAAAGAGACTTTCCATTTTCATCTACCAATTTCTTGTGGTATGCTGCTCTTGATAAGACCTTCTGACGTTTTTGAACTGGTACTGGAATATTTTTCTACATCTGAACTCGATTCTGAATTAGGATCCTACAAATTTGTATACATTTTTTTTCTTCAGATTGACATGGATAAAAACAAGTCAATGAAATAATTGAAACATAAATAAAATAAGTTAAACTTATTGGATATGGAAAGGGAGAGCTCTACGATAGACTTTGAGCAATATGGAATGGGATGGAATTTGAATAATTGGTCATTTGATCATATAATAAGGATTCCTCCCTGCATTTCATCAAAATTAGCAATAAATTTTCCTGTACATATCAAAAATAAATTTTGATGATCATACCACAATCTAAGTTTTAATATAGTTTTGAAACCATTTTTTAAAAATAAGGCGACATAGAAGATAAAATGTATATTGAATTATTGCAAGTCATGTGAATTCATCGTAAAATATAATTTAAGATGGTCCCCGAGGTGTAGGACAGTTAGTGACAGAGTGTGCTGTTAAGGCGCTCCATGATGTTAAAGTCATTGGTTTGAAACCTATGGGGAAAACAAATCCATCCATGTTAAGGTTAGTGTGGCTCAGGTTGGTTGTGATCCTCGGGTGATTTTGACGGCTTAGATGCCCTTAAGTCATGGTTTCTTAGCCACAGGTTATTCCCACATGTCACAGACAAACTAACAAACAAAATATATATATATAATTTGAGATGAATATATTATTTAATGTGCAAATAAAATTTCAAATAACTTTAAAATCATAACAGTGCGCTTATAAACCACAAACACACTGATGCACATATTAATAATAAGCATCAGTGCATTGAAAAATAAACAACATTGTGTTTCTCAATTTGTTAATAAAAAACAATTATGTCTCAGGTGTGTCAAATAATATGGATTCACTGGTGCGTAATGTAATATGGCCGCACCAGTGCATCATAAATAAATGCATCGTCATGTCGAAAAAGTAAAAAAAAAAAAAAAAAAAACGTATTTTTTTTAAA
>ML804573.1:183944-224256 GCA_009831015.1 Picea engelmannii | reverse complement strand
CACGGGCATTGTTTGTTGCAATGCATCATACATCTCTGTTATGCACTGACACTATTGTTGAGATTGACTGCTCTTGTCGGCCATACTGGTGACCACCTGCTCCATGATGGGAGACTGTAAAATATCGCCTCCCTCAGCCCTGATCTACTTAATGCTCTTCTTCATTGCATCACTCTCCATGACCAATTGCTCCACCTTTTCTTGAAGTGGATCAAATAGAGCCTATCTAGTTGTCTTATACGCTTGCAACACTTTCTCTTCCAACTGCAGATCCTTTAATTAAGTGGTAGTCTTGATCTTATCTGGTGGTGACATTGTTTTCTATCACTACTTCACTTCTGCCATTGTTGCATGGATCTTGGATTTCTTCTCTTGTAGCTCCTGGAGGCTGTCATCCTCTAGTAGGTGAGTCCAGAGTTGCATGCTCTTCTCTAACAACATTGTGACTATATGAATACTTTGGTTGATGCCCTACGTAGTTGTTGTCGCCTCCAGTTCCCGCTACGCTCTGACTTCTGGAGGAGTAGTGGGTGTGACACACTCCTCCAACTCTTTGATTTTCTCCTTGTACTCCTGGATAGTATACTCTATCCTACGCAACTTAGCTCCCAATGACCCTTCCTCATTTCTTATGCTTTCGGGAATTATTAGAAACAACATGTGGATTTGTTGCTCCATCTCCTCCACTTTCTTCTTCGCTTGCTCTTTCTACTGCGCATCAAGGTTGAGGGATTTCTTCAATGAGATATTCTTTGTCTGGGATATCTATAAGTTCGTGGTGTCCGCTCTTGCTATGGACTAGATCTCCTGCGCGATGCTCACCTGAAGTTTGTACAACACTTTTGTGGGAATCTTGGCCAATGCCACATCCAATGTATTGATGTCTTTAAGAGGTTTTTGTGTTTTTTCTTTGTCAATGAACATCATCTCTGATGTGATGATGAAATTGGCATTGGGTTGTTCTGCAAATTGTACTTTCTTGGGCATTGGCACTCCTTCCTTAGCCTACGTCGGTGTTTCTTTTGGTGCTTTTGCTGCCCCAATCCTTAACTTCTCCAATGCAGTTTTTACCTCTTGCACTTGATCGACGATTGAAGCCTTGTGCTTCTCCGCATTCTCCCATACTTCGGCTAGTCTCTCCTCGACTATTTTTGCCACTAACTCCACATCATCTGAGGTTAGTGAGATATGTCTCTCTGGATTTTGGGCCTTTGTATTATTTTTGCCAGCACTGGTGTGCTCCCTTGGATGCTTCTCCTGGGTAGCTGATGGCTCAGGACTAGGGGGTCTATGGGTATCCCCTATAGTGGTTGTCCCTGTTTCTCCAGCCTCAAGAATATCCTAGGTTCCTTTCCCTTTCTCTTTCTCCTCATGGATTTTGTGTGTCCCTGCACATGTTTCTTTCACCTCAGGGATTTCCTAGGTCCCTGCATCTATCTCTTCCATTCACACTTCTCTCGTTGAGTGTATGGGTGGTTTTTGTATGCATGGTGGAGCCTCTATAGGCCCCCTTGGTGGACTATTCTATGTGCACAATTTCTTATTAGCTGGGGTTCTTACCCCCTCTTGGCCTTGGGAATTTCTCTTCATGGTTCCTACCCCATTGGTGTCTGTTTGGTGTGTTGAGGATGGTCTGTCCTGCATCTGAGGTCATGTTCTTTGTACCGTGGTTGGAATCTGAGGTACCTTCCATTCTTCAGGCCACTCCTAGACCTCTCTTTGGATTTCTTCATGAGTGACCCAGAAGTTAAGTTGTATCCATTCCTTGGCTTTGTCACGCTTGGCTTGCATCCATATATTGTGGCGCGTTTCCCTGAAGTTAGCAGCCTATCCAAACTCCTAGACAATATCTGGTGTAATGTACCATGTTTTTGCAATGAGTTCTTTCATCTCTACGAAATACCTCACAAATGTGTCCATATTTATATTCTTTCTCTTCGGTTATGTGCTGCTGCGTAATTATGTGTAGCTTGTTGCACCACACTTTCCTGGTCTCTTCAGATATGTACTGTAGACTGGTTCTTTCCAACTAATGAGGCCAATGAGGATGAGTAACCACGAGTAGTGGAATTGAAAGCCCCAGTCCTATGTGTCTTTGTAATCCTCTAAGAATGAATTGAGGAGGTATGGGCCCCAACTCATTGAGGTCCCATTTGCACACTATGCAGCGACGATGAGCACACCAGTCGGTACTTCCTCTTTTCAGCACTTGCGCATTAGTTTGGACTCGAGGAGTCTGGTATCAAATCTTGTCGCAGGATCATTGATGTGACTAATATCGATTCCTCTGTTGCCTCGTTCTATGCCATACTTAGCCTTGATCTCATATGAGATGGCCTTGGATATTGCTTTGTCCTCTAATTACTTCTCTAAGTTTTCTCCATCTGTGGGTAGCCCTGTGATTCCTACGATGAGGTCCATAGTGATAGGCACCGACATATCCATCCATAATATTCTGCCATGAACACTTGCAAGAAATTTCTTGACGCAGGAATTGACAGGCTTTCCCCTCCCAAAGTGTGGGGCATCCAAAAAATTCATGATGCCAATATTATATAGCACCAAGATCCTCTACGTCAGCTCTATCAGTGGAATTTCTAATGAGCCTGCTCCCCTGCTTTCTAGGTAGAAATGTGACACCAAGTCTGGGAACTTAGTGACATCGGTCACATCATGGTTGGATTATTTTATGGCAGTGACCATGTCATCATCAACTCTCACTCCGCTCGGGAGTTTTGGAAAAATCGGGGTCCCTTCTGCCTACGGTTGTGACCTTCCGTGCATGCTTCTCTCATCTTGTCCCTTTCATTTGTCTTATGGGGATGAGGCCCCCACCTGTGGTACACCCTCGTGTACTACGGCTTGTGCTACCTCTTGTTCATGGCTCTGTGGAACTAAGCTTGTGGCCTTCTCGATCTGTTGTTTCCCTTGCCCCCTCTAATTATCGAACTCAATTATTTCGGGGTCCTCCTCCATCGGTCTAGCCTCCTGTGCTGGGTTTTTCTTCTCTTATACTGTCATCAAGTTTTTTTCATACTCTGATGTGTGGATTTCATCCACATCCACCACTACAGGTGTCGCTTCCTCCCTTGCATCTATCGCATGAGCAGTACTGTGTGTGTTCCTATCGGCCCTGCCCAGCTCTCCAACTCATGCCGGTAACATTTTAACAGTGTTATAACCCTAAATTTATCCACACATGCATACCTGGCATTTGGCCCTCTCACTTGCATTTTTTTCCAAGCCATCACTGAGTTTCTCTTCTAAAAAATCCATTTTTTGAAGATGTATGCACCCTGCACCAACACTGTCAGTGTACATATGCTTGTTGCACCACTACATCATGTGTACATACGCATGTTGCACCACTACAACCAATGTATACTTGCAAAATTTGTAAGGAATTTGTTGAGATTACGAGCTATTGGGTAGTTTCCCAAGTAATCCATCGCCTATAACCCATCACCCAACCGAATAACCATCCTTTTACCATATAAAAGGAGGTGTTGGGGTCTCATTCCACATATAGACATAAGAAAAGTGAAACACTTCCTGTTTTACATCCCCTCCTTGCCCCAAGTAATTGCATCCTTTTTGTGAGAATTGCCTCAGAATTCCCCAATTTGCCTTCCTTCCTCCATCACAAACCCATTTTACTTCCCAAGAAGAAAGTTGAGAGGAGAATCCATACGAAGGTGCACTTGGAGTTTGGTGAAGAGGATCCTGGACCAGGTTCATGGAGCAGTAGCCAGATTTGGTTGTAAGTGATCATTGTATTATCAATAAAAGAAGTACTTTTCCTGTCCTAAATCATGGCATGTTGAATGTTTCTAATGATTTATGTTTTAATATTCTAACGTCTAACCCTAATTTTTTCATGAATTGCATTCTCGTAGATTTATGTTTGTCTGTCTTTGAATGCAAGCCATCCTTGGGAGGAGGTGTGTAGTCAGTGAATCTTTCAAGCGTGAGAGGATCATCACCAGATGAAGAGTAGAGGTACATTTAACCGATCCTTCTCATTTTGATTTTCTTGTATGAGTCTAGGGTATGTTTGGGGAAGTTAGAGAAGTAGGAAACTTTTAAGCGGTTATTGATCTACGTACATTGTAAACCCTGGTGTAGCCATAGGGGGGGTTTTCCTGCTAGCAGAATTAGCGACCATAGTGGGGAATCCTCTAGGTTTTAGGGGATTTTTTGGGTGTTTGATTGGTTTTGGTACCTTTCAAGTTTTTGTTGAGTCTACTGAGTATTTTAAGGGATTTTGGTCACTTGTTGGTGCCATACTAGTTCTCCCTTCCCTGTCAGTCAGTCTATTTTACTTTTTTTTTTTAGAAATTACAGAGGTGTACATGCCCTACAGTGGGACATCCCGCGTACATACGCTCCTTGTCTAGTAAACAACCCATGTACATACGTAGGCTGTTGAAACAACAATAGTGTACCTGGTTCAAGAAACTATTTTTGAAAAAGAGGAAGCCAACCTCTTTTCTGATTGAGGTTTTACTTCTCAAGATTTCTTGATAGAGTTCAGTGTCTCCATTTTTACAGTCATTTCTTGGGTTAGATGTCAATTTGCTTGTTTTTTTTAAAGACTTCTTGTGTTTACTTCTGAAAGGGTTTTAGGCGAGTCTTTGAGTTTTTGATCAGCCCGTTTGGTGTCTTTAGTGACTCCTTGTGATCTGCAGTGGGCCAAAGGTCATTTTCAGTCTTGTCTTGTATTTTCTTTTTCCCTTTCATTTGTTTTAAAGAAAAGAGAAAAAATATTTATTTCAAGTTTTTCCTATTTGAAGCATTTTCAAAGAAAAAGAAAAATATTTTTATTTCTTAGTTTGGTAAAGTAGTTGGAGTTGGTTATTTTACTTGATAGGAAAAAGAGTTCATTTTTTAAGTTCTTTACTGATTTCTTAGAACTTAAGTAGCTCGTAGTCAAGTGAAATTTCGTTTTAGGTCTTCTTTTTAAAGATCTTGAAAAAAGTTGGTTACAAAGAGCTAGTTGTGAATCTTTATTTTTCACTAGAAGTAAATTTTATTTCAGTTTTGTTTTTTCCTCCTCTTTTCGTCTCTCATACACATCACTAGTTTCACTGCCATATCCTTTGAGTTAAAACAAGCCATTTAAAATGAATTCTAAATTTAAAATTAATTAGACTTTTATGTTTGTAGGGTCAATCAACTAGTTTAGGGTTAGAGCCTTGAATTAGGTTGGAGAGGAAACTCTTCAACACTTATAAAAAAACATTGGATTCATAGCTAGGGAGTGTAAAAGTCCAGTGACATGAAAGTAATCTGGGACCCCCCTCTAACACAGGGGATAAACATGAGGTCACTTGAGGAAAGGCAACGAAGATAACCCCTCCAAAGTCAGACTAAACATAGTGGGGAACACATATTGAGGATCTGTCATGGGATACTATCACTCGCATTTTCCTATGGATCGTCATGGATCTCGAATCCATTCGAGATCCTCAATTGTATTCTATACCACTTGATTTCGATACTCTTGGTAGGTTTCGGACTTGTTATACTACTCATTGTGGTCCACCCGATTGCCGACTATGTTGGGTATGTGTTATATTCTTTGCATGTGTGTGTGGGCACGTCAGATTAGACAACTATGTTTGATGATCCCTTGTAGTAGTTCTCTTTGTGTTGTGTGTGTCGGGTGCTTCCTAGGGGGGGATAGGTATGCCCCCCCTAGTTACTCATAGCGTTCGAGACAACACCCCGAAATATATTTTGCACGATTTTTGCTATTTTTACTAGATTTTGCTATTTTTAGTGGTTTTATAAATTAATCTCGGATTAAGGGATTAGGGTTTTGGTATCTACGAAATACCTAAAAACATTGTACATAATGTATGGTGAATAGTGAAATTTTATATAATGAAATAAGAAAGGTTTTCTCGGTTGAGGGTTTCCGGTATAAATCTCTGTGTACTATGTGAATGAGCCATTGATTAATTTATGTTTTGATTAAGAATCTATATACATTGTTGTACTTCACAGGTTTAAAACTTACATGTCATATTAGAGATCGTTTTTGGCTTCAGAGGGATGCCTTTGTTGTTGAGGGTTTGGCTCGGTCTTCATAAATCAAGTTTATCTTGGGTCTATGATAAATCTGGGTTTAGTGGGATCTTTTGCAGTGGTGATTTGAGTGTAGAAAGAGGAATGACAAGATATTCTAGAATTGAGATAGAGAAGTTCAACAGTAAAAACTTTGAGCTATGGAAGCTGAAGATGGAGGACCTTCTTGTAGACAAAGAACAATGGATCATTGTGGATCCTGGTACACATCCTACCGGTACACCTTCTACTAGCACACAGGCTACTGGTACATAACCTACTAGTACACAAAATACCAGTACACCACCTACTAGTATGTCGAAGGAAGATTGGGAGAAGTTGGACAGAAGAGCAAGAAGTACTATTCAACTCTTCCTGGCAGATTCGGTGTTGTTGAATGTCTCAGGAGAATATACAACCAAGGAACTATGGGATAAGTTGGGGAATTTGTATCAATCAAAGTCCCTGGTAAACAAGTTGTTTCTTCAAAATAAGTTGTATCATCTTAGGATGGAAGATGGAGATTCTGTGACAGAACATTTAAATGTCTTTAATACTCTAGTAAGTGAACTTGTCTCTGTTAATATTACGATTGCATAATAAAATAAATGTATTACTTTGTTATGTTCTTTGCCAAACTCTTGGGATAATCTGGTTGTAGCAATAGGTAGTACCACTCAATCTACATTGAAGTATGAGAATGTAGTTTCATCCTTGTTATCTGAAGAGATGACGAGGAAAATCATGGATGGTCATAGAACAAATTCTTTATTTGTAAGAGGTCATACCCAAGACAGGAATCCTGGTAAGTCTTTGGGGGGGAGATCTAGATATATAGGTATATCTAAGTCTCTAGGAAAATCTTTGAGGAATTGTTGTAATTGTAGTAAAACAGGGAATTATAATAAAGATTGAAAATCTAAGAAGGTTGACAAACCAAAGGGATCTGATAGTACCTCTTTCACAGAGGCAAAAACCTCCACTGAAGAAGGAGGTGATGTTTACCTAGAATCTATAGGTACACATGCAAACCATGATGTATGGTTGATCGACTCAGGTGCATCATACCAAATGAATCCTCACAGGGAGTGGTTCTCTGAATATGAAAAATATGATGGTGGTGATGTATTCCTAGGAGATGACTCAACAACAAAAATCATGGGACGTGGAAGGGTTCAATTGCTGCTAAAATATGGAAGGATTAGAACACTCCCTGAGGTTCTTCACATTCCAAAACTAGCCAGGAGCCTAATATAGGTAAGCAAGTTGGATGATGCAGGAGTGAATACTATATTTGGAAAGAACACTTGCAAGATGGTACGAGGAGCAATGGTGTTGATGAGGGGAGTTCGGTGTGAAACTCTGTACAAGTTATTGGGAAGAACTTATACTAATGGGTGTAATAGTTATGTTGTCCCTAAGAAGAGAAATGAAGGAGACAAGATCAATAATGTCCCAAAAAAGAAGACCATGATGTGGCATCAAAGACTGGGGCATATTGGAGAAAAGGGCCTTCGAACACTACACGGTAAAGGTATGGTTGAAGGTATGGATAATTGCACTCTGGATTTTGATTTCTGTGAACATTGCATATATGTTAAACAAAATCGAGTAAGATTACCATATGGTGCTACAATAGCATAGGGGATCTTAGATTTGATACACAGTGATGTGTTTGGACCTGTGCTTGTTCCATCACTAGGTAAGTCTGTGTATTATGTTTCATTCATAGATGATTTCTCAAGGAACACATGGATTTATTTTATTAGAAATAAATCTGAGGTATTTGATAAATTTAAAGAATTTAAGGCTCTGGTAGAAAATCAGATAGAGAAAAAAATAAAGGTATTGAGAACAGATAATGGTGGAGAATTCTGTAAGAAGTGTGGTATAGCCAGGCATAAGAATACTCCATACACTCCTCAGTAGAATGGAGTTGCAGAAAGGATGAATAGGACACTGATAGAAAAATAAAGGAGCATGCTCAGCGGTGCCCAGTTAAGACATGAATTCTGGGTAGAGGCAGTGGATACAACATGTTAGCTGGTCAATCGATCACCCTCATCAGTGTTGGATGATAAAACTCCATAAGAGGTATGGACTAGAAAGAAACCCTCTCTTAACATCTTAGAGTGTTTGGTTGTGATGCTTATGTACATGTTCCAAAGTAAAATAGGATTAAGCTAGATAAAAACGCTGAAAAGCGTATCTTTATTGGTTATAAATATGGTGTGAAAGGTTATAAGCTTTGGAACCCAGAAACCAAGAAGCCTGTTTACATTCGAGATGTTGTTTTTAGAGAGGTAAAATTTGTTTCCAAATAGGAATTCATACCAAGTCCAGAAGAACCTAAGAAAATAGAGCTAGAGTTGGATGATTCAAAATCTGAATCATCTGAAGAAGATGAAGCAACAACAGAAGAAGAAGAAGAACCGCATACGTCAGTATTGAGGAGATCAATGAGATAAAGAAGGAAAACAGAAAGGTATAGTCCACCTGATTTTCATTCCAATTTTTCTTTATCTATTACTGATGATGATCCTAGAACTGTCAGGGAAGCAGTGAATTCAGAGGATAGTAAACTATGGAAGAAGGCCATGGTTGAAGAAATGGATGTCTTGGATAAGAATGAGGCATGGGATATAGTTGAGTTTCCAGTTGGAAGAAAATATGTTGGTAGAAAATGGTTGTTTAAGAAGAAGTCTAATGCAAAAGGAAAAGTGGACAAATACAAAGCTCAACTAGTAGAAAAAGGTTATTCCCAGGTAGAGGGAATTGACTTCGGTGAGATTTTTTCTCTTGTTGCTAAGTTAACTTCTATTAGATTTATTTTATCTATTTTTGTTTCTTTTAATCTTGAAGTGGAACAAATATATGTGAAGACAACATTCCTACATGGGGATATGGAAGAAGAAATCTACATGAAGCAGCCAAAAGGATTTGTAGTGAAGAGAAAGAAAGATCTAGTCTGTAAGCTAAAGAAGTCACTATATGGTCTGACACAATCACTTAGGATGTGGTACCAAAATTTTGATACATACATACTTGGATTGGGATTTGTGAGAAGCAGGGTTGATCACTATGTATATTCCAAGCAGGTTGGTAATCACTTCATTTATGTAGTGTTGTATGTTGATTACATGTTGTTGGTAGGAAATAACATGGATGTTAACAAGGAGGTGAAATCACAACTATCCTCCAAATTTGACATGAAGGATCTCGGTGCTGCTAACTTCATTATGGGAATGGAAATTAAAAGAGATCATGCTAACAGGAAACTCTGGTTGAGTCAGAGAAAATATGTTGAGATGATATTGCAAAGGTTTAATATGAATTGAAGTAAACCGGTCAAGGTTCATATTCCTATAGGTGTAAAGTTATTTGTAGTTCGGTGTCCCAAGACACAAGAAGAAGAAGAGGACATGTCCCATGTTCTGTATGCCAGCGTAGTTGGAAGTTTGATGTATGTAATGGTCTGTACTAGACTGGGCATTGCAAATGCAATGGGAGTTTTGAGAAGGTATTTATCAAAACCAGGGAAGGAGCATTGGACAACAACAAAGTGGGTCTTCAGGTATTTGCATGGCACTACCAATTATGGATTGTGCTACCAAGGAAGACCACGATTGGACAAAGTGGTGGACATACATGGGTTTGTTGATGTAGACTGGGTTGGAGATCTGGACCATAGAATATATACAAGTGGGTATGTGTTTAACCTATTTGGAGGAGCAATCAGTTGGATGAGCAAAAGACAAGCTGTAGTGGCACTCTCAACTACAGAAGCTGAATACATGGCATCCACTCGTGCAAGCAAGGAAGTAGTATGGTTATAGAGATTGTTTTCAGGTATTGGGTTGGTACAACAAGAAGTGAGATTAAATTGTGACAGACAGAGTGAAATATTCCTAGAAAAGAACCCAGCTTATCATTCGAAGATAAAGCATATTGATGTCCAGTATCACTTTGTGAGAGACATGGCTGAGGAAAAGAAGGTGTTACTGGAAAAGGTTGACACTTTGAAGAATGTTGCAGATTCATTGACAAAGTCTATGAGCACAGAAAAGTTCTCCTGGTGTAGAGTAACAATGGGCATTGCTGCCCTGGATTGTTGACTATATATAATCTTGTGGACCCCTGGATGCAAAGAAAACAAGTGGGAGAATGTTGGGTATGTGTTATATTCTTTGCATGTGTGTGTGTGTGGGTGTGTTAGATTCAACAATTGCATCTGAAAATCCCTCGTAGTAGTTCCCCTTGTGTTGTGTTCATCGGGCGCTTCCTAGGGGGGGTCCCAGAGGGGGCCATTTATGGCCCCCCTGGTTACGCGCAGTGCCCCCAAATTTTTTTTTGGGCGATTTTTTCTATTTCTAGCGGATTTTTCTATTTTTAGTGGTTTTCTAAATTAATCATGGATTAAGGGATTAGGGTTTTGGTATCTACATAATACCTAAAAACATTGTATATATATTGTATGGTGAATGGTGAAATTCGATATAATGAAATAAGAAAGGTTTTCATGGTTGAGGGGTTTTGGTATAAATATCTGTGTACTATGTGAATGAGTCATTGATTGATTTATGTTTTTCTTAAGAATCTATATGCATTGTTGTACTTCACAGGTTTAAAAATTACAGACTATACCCACCTGGTGATTGTTCGCGAGTTGGAAACTTAGTTGCCTTTATTCTAGGGACTTACATAGGTGACTACAGGGGTATACCATGGTACCTAGGGCAGACGTTGGGTCACACTTTATAGATTATACCCAGAGGGTGCTTCTATGTTCGAGTTGCACTTGCACTGGTAAGTTGCTCTAGTGTTGGTTGGCGTAACTATTCTTCCAACTAGATAGTGGTTTTCTTGGTTTATCTTGTAGGAAATTTTCAAGTGTGTGCTTGGTTTTAAACATTAGTTAAAGCCTTATTGTGTTGTTGATATTTTCACAAAGTGGAATATCAAGAGATCCATCAGCCATGAAGGATTCAAGGCCTACCACCTATTGTATTAGAGCCACTACCTCCACCGTTACTGGGAATACTTCACCAGCAAGGGTCATACAAAGCAACGGGACCACAGGAAATTGTGTTCGAGCCTACTCTGAGAGGAGATTACTCGAATCTAGAGGAACCTACTATTTTTTACCTTGGAGCAGAAGCTCTCAGGATAGCCAACACTTTGATCACTGACTTGTCGATGCCAATTTTGGCACAAGTTTTCCATATAAGGGTAACACCTTACGAGCGTCAGATAGTCTTACAAGAAACTATGGAAGAAAATGCTGCTACTTCGTCCGAGAGTCCTCAAACTCCCTTAGCGACTGCCACCACAGGGGGAATTATGCCTCCTAACTCACCTTCGTCAGTGGTCTAGACCCCCTGTACCTCAAGTAGTGGTACGATACCCTCAACGACGATGACCACCGCTCCATTTATGTAGAGTGTGACGGGCCCACCATTTTCATATGGGATGCCTAGATTTGATATGAACTTCGTCCTTACTTACTCCACCCTACAGACCATGGGTATTGGGGTAGGGATCTCAAAATCTCCCTTGTAAGGGTCCATTGGGGGCACCTCATCCTCCTATAGAATTATCCCTTACAGTGGGGGTCATATAGCTCCTCTATCCCCCTCACCCGACGGTGCTTTCCATCCACCCATCGGGCTGAGTGCTAACTACAACTTGTTTGGAGCAGGCACTCTAGGACCTTATTATTACACCATGCCAGTGGGATCCATGTCGTTCTCTTCGTTCGGCGCGCCTAGGATTTCAATCGGGGGCAACCCCTTCCATGGTCAATGGAATCCTGGGCAAGGCTTAGTACCTATGCTCGTCAGATCGGATGGGGGAAACCCCTTCCAGAATATTTGGAACACAATGTAGGGAGAAATCCCCGCCCAAACCTTCTCATCCAATTATAGTAATTAGCCAATGATATCCCAACAAATGTAGTTTCTGCACACTGGTCATGTCCATGGTATCTACCAGAACCGATTCTGGCCAACAACCCAACTTTTCCTGGCAACCTGGTGCCAGTCAAACTCCAGGCCCCCTTTTTCCTGTACATAGTACCCAACCCAAACTACCATTTCTAGCAATGTTACACTTGCCAGACTTGTCAAGGTTTCTTAACAATCTGATTTTTCATGATTTGCGTTGCCCCCCCATGCTGACTAAGTTTCCCTCAAAAATTCCAAAATTCGAAGGCAATCTTAGCGAAAACCTAGGTGATCATGTGAAAAATTTCCACCTATGGTTCTCATCAAACTTGCTATGAGACGAATCCATACAGTTGTGCCTCTTTCAATGCACTCTTATAGGGGGTGCTGCAAAATGGTACATTGAACTCAATCACTCAATATATTCTTACTTTAGTGACTTGGAGATGGTTTTCCTAAACCATTTCCAACTACCCTTGAGATAAGATGCCGACACCAAATTGCTGGCCAAATTTAAGTAGAATAAGGCCGATCATATCTCGGATCACATTCGATAATGGCGGCGTCAGAAGATATTGATTAAGGTATAGGTCCCACCAACTTTCCTTCTAGAGTGGTTCATGAAGTCTTTGGTACCACAATTATCCAAGGATGTTGCAACTTCGAGAGTGTTTTCAGAGGAGGAGGTGATAATGAGAGAACAACAACTCGAACTTATATACTCTAAGTCTAGCTTACTCTATGAGATTTTTTCAGATGTGCCACAGTCCATCCTTGACAAGGCCAAACAAAATTCTAGACCACATGTCTATGGTATATTTGGTTCATCACAAGGAAATTCCACTGATCAACTATCAAATCAATTGCAACAATTGTCGATACATAAGAAAGCGGCCAATCAGACCTTTGGTTCAGCTGCTCCCCCTTACCAAATGTCGAACATACACAGTGTGCATTCAACAAACCTGAAGACCAACCAACAGCCTGATGGATAGAAAAAACAATGAAACAAGAAGGGTAAAGGGGATAAGAAACCTAACAACAATGATGGCAGGGGAAACACAGAGAAGAGAAAGTCAAAGAATCTGTGTAACCTTTGCACGGAGGACCATCTAGCTCACTTGTTCCCTCGACTTGTGGAGACCCATAAGTTATTGGAACAACAACATCTTGTTGTGCTAACGAACCCATTTCCACATGGGAAAAATATGACTCAATGCTCTTCTAGTGCAGATGGAGGTAGTCAAGGACCCCCCTCATATTCCAGTAATATCTCAACTGTGAATGTTTACACAATGAAAGGTGATGCTCACATAGAGACTAGGGAACACGATTACAAAATGTCGGAATCTACCGAAAAGGGTAAAGAAGCCACAAACCCACTTGTTCCTCTCTAGATTGAGAGGAAGATGGGAGAAACAATGACACGCATCCCAAAAGGGGCGTTCAAGAAAGACTCTCATAATCCAAACATGAGGGTCGACCAGAACTACTATGTGGTGGAGGATTTGTATCAAATACCTTACACGATGTCCGCTTTGGAGGTCCTCCAGAGATTCCCTTCATAGAGAAAGGCTCTATTATCCACCTTGGGATCTACAGAGTCTTGTAATATAGGAATAATCGTTCTTGATATGACTGACTTGAAACCTCGTCTCCCTTATCATGTTGTGTTTCAGATAGTAGTGTCTTACCCCATGAAATATTTAACCTGGAATATCTTCCAGACGATGGTTTATAAGGGTGCCTCGACCTGCATGATGTTGTTAGCATGTTGGAAGGCCATCGACCAACCCATTTTATCTTTGTCACCTACTTTGCTTATTGCTTTCGACAGTCATTCTTTCAGACCACATGGAATCATCCCTTCTTTCCCCATGTATTTAGGAGGGAATACCATGTGCGTTGAAGTTGAAGTGGTTGATGTGCCTTTCGACTAAAACCTTCTATTAGGAAGGAGTTGGACCTATGCAATACATGCAATGGTTGCCACAGTTTTTTGGGTCTTGTTGCTTCCACACGAGGGACGAATCATAACCATTGACCAATTGTCCTTCTCCCAACCTGACCCTTCATCAGGGGCATCCATGGTCCCAATGATTGATAACCCTCATCCTGAGGTCGTCAATGTAGGGGTTGGTTTGTGTCCATTGTTGATGGGTACTTTTGATTACTCATCTCCTTCTGGTGATGTCAATATTATATCGGCTACACCCAACCACCCTAGGGATGAAATATTTCAAGTGTCATCGTTCCAAATGAATTTATTTCATGATATCTATACTCTTCCTCCCCCATCGGCCTCGATGGAAGGGACATGGAATCTTGGCATGGCCATGCCCTTGTCCACAGCTGAAGTTGCGTACAGTATTTTCCAGCAAGCTTCAGTCGACCCTGATCTGACTCTCACACAGGAGTTAGATCCAATTCTAGAGCCTATTTGGGCTCAAGGTTCCCTCACCATTACATATTCATTAGACTTGGTCTTTCCCTTTGATGAGGTGATTATAGAGGCATTTACTGGTCTGAATAGGCCCTAGGATGATCTCCATCATAGATCTTATTTTCTCCCAAAGTTAAGAATAATAAAGGCAAGTGAATTTGTGTAAAATATGACTAGAGATATGTCTTGTATTGTTAATCCTCTGGCTACACATGTAGTTTACACTGAGGGTAATATGGAAAGTATTAGTGAAACGATTCCTATAGATATCTCCAGAACTCCTGGCATCGTGGAGAATGTTTTTGTCGGAGTAGACTGATCCCCAGAGGAGATTCAAATCTATACATACTTATTTAAGGAATCCCATGATGGTTTTGTTAGAAAAATAGGACCGTGGAGCAATAAAATAAAAAAAATGTGGAAACAAAACATAGAAGATACACAATACAATAGAGACATAGATTTACGTGGTTCACCCAGTGTGGGCTACGTCCACCAAAGAAATTGCCAGGTCCTTACTTTATTATTATCCATCATATGAAGGGATACAACCTACAACAAACCCATTTTAACTTCCTCTTCTCTCTCTCACAGTATCCTATCTCAGAATACAATATTCACCATCAACCATAGCCATAATACATTTCCCTCATAAAAGAGGGTTTCCTTCTAGGGAAAAAAACCCTAACATAATCTCTACCATTAGATATACGACCTTATAATGAACGGTCCATATTTACAATGAAATCACAATATACTTTTAAAGGCAATTTTTCCTTCAGGGGATTTTCCCTTGAACCCCCGTTGGGGGCCCGCTTGCCCCCAGACCCCCCCAACCAGGGGAATAGCCCCCCCAAACCTCACAGAGGGGGTACCCCCCCTCTTCACTCCCCCATGTGGAAGAGTGTACATACTTCTGGGGTGTAAATACTTCATGGGGTATAAACATGGATGAAAGCAAGGACCTTTGAATCAGGAAGATAATCAAGCTCCACAACCAACAGTTTTTTCCTGGTATTATGAAGAAATTCCAGGCATTGATCCAAGAATTTTCGAACATGAGATAATGACTTATCCTAATGCCAAGATGGTCCAAAAGAATATTTTTCCGCTGAGCCCTCAGAAAGCGGGAGCTATTAAGGCTGAAGTAGAGAAACTTCTTAAAGTCAGTTTCATTTACCCCATACAGTTGACGCAATGGGTGTCAAATTTCATTCTAGTTAACAAAAAACAGGGTACAATTCATGTGCATAGACTTCCGTGACTTGAATAAGGCCTATCCAAAGGATAATTTCCCCACCCCATTCATTGATCAGATTGTGGATGAATGCATAGGCTATGAGTTATTTTCATTCATGGATGGTTTTTTGGGATATAACCATATTCAGATCAAACCCGAAGACCAGCATAAAACAAATTTTATTTGTCTGTGGGGCGCATTTTCTTATCGTAAGATGCCTTTTGGCCTGAAGAATGTTGGATCCACTTTTCAGCAGGCCATGTCTTTTTCTTTCCACAGCCTTAGACATATAGTCGAGGCTTATCTTGATGATCTAGCATCATGCTCTCACAAGAGATTTGATCATCCTACACACCTCTGACTAATCTTCGAACGATCTCGCTACTATCAGATTCACTTGAATCCTAACAAGTGCTGTTTCTATGTGATGTCAGGTCATATTTTAGGTTTCATTATTTTGACAACATGGATCATGGTTGATCCTCTAAAGTTTAAGGCGATAGTTCAATTTCCTCCCCTGTGCACAGTCTCCCAGCTTCAGAGCTTACAAGGGAAAGTGAACTTTCTACGACATTTTATCGCAAACAATGCCAAGATCACTAAAGGGTTCATGTGTTTATTTAAAAAGGGAGTTCCTTTCTATTGGTATGAAGCCACTCAATGCTCTTTCGAAGCATTGAAACAAACCCTCATGTCTTCCCCTTTGCTCTGACCTCCCAATTATAATAAAGATTTCTTATTGTACTTGGTTGGTGTAGAGTCGACCATCGATATGGTCTTGGTTCAAGAGGATGATCTACTCGAAGAGAATGTGATTTATTACCTGAGTCGAGACCTGGTTGGGTTAGAACTCAACTATTCCCATGTTGAGAAGATTGTGTTGGTAGCAGTGCATGCTATCTAGCGGTCCCTTCATTATATTCTGCTACACAAGACCATCATCATTGCAGTTTTTAATCCATTTCAATATGTGTTGACACAATGTGTAATTGGTGGAAAGATCAATAGATGGATTTTCATCCTCCACAAATTTGACTTGGATTTTGTTTCCACAAAATCCAAAAATTCGTTGGTCTTTGTGGAACTTATTTCAGAAATTCCGGTCGAATCAAGTGATGTTATGCCTATTAAAGGAGATATTTTTTTGATCACATCTTAGGACCCCTGGTATGGAGATATACTAGTCTATCTCTAGAATTTGAAGTTCCTTGCTTCTACTTCTCGTGACGAGCGTCAAAGAATTCTCCATCAGACATGAAACTATCTCATACTCAATGACACTTTGTATCATCGAGGTGTAGATTGCATTCTTCATCGATGCATTATACACGAGGAAGTGGAACTCATTCTTAATGACTACCACACTGGAGCATGTGGTGGTCATTTTTCTGGGTTAGAAACAACCCAAAATATTCTACGAGTCGGTTACTTTTGGCCTACATTAATCAAGGATTGCGTTGAGTCGGTAAAGAAGTGCTACCCGTGTCAGATCTTCTCTCCGAAGATGAGGGAACATCCTACTCCTGTTAGAACCCTATATAATAGGGGAATCAGTATTCTGACTATGTCTATCTATTTCAGGCATTATGCTTTTGCTCATGACGCATAGTGAAGGCAACAGAAAGCGCTCAATTCTGACCAAGCATAAACCAAGAAACTGCACGTGAACTTCGAAGCATGTTAAAATTCTGGTGCATTTTTAGCAAAAAATTGTGAATTGGTTTGAATGGAAAAATTTAATTCTTGTGGGTAAATACAAAGTTGGTTTATTAGCCAAAATTTGGTCTTTTGAGCCAAAATTGGCCCCTCGGCCTTTATGCAGAGTTTTTGTCTTGTTTATCAAAATATAAATATTTTGACAAATATTTTTCCAAAAAATCATATTGGCCTAGGGCCAACCTCCGAATACTCAACACCGAGGATAAGCACCATTTCATAAACCCAACAACAAACACACAAGCCAACGCTAGCGCCAACACCAACACCAAACTCCAAAGCACAGCCTCAAGCTCACTTCATCGAAAGACCATGTGACTGTTGGCTCATATAAACGCCAAAAGTTTAGTTTACCACGTGCATGTGGGATTATTGCCACAGGGAAAAATAAACGTAGCAATTCCCCAGCTAAGAGAAAGCGCAGTTGGATATAGAAGTTTTGAGCAGGGTGTTGACAGGCAATGTGCGCAGGTTCTTATGTTGATGCGCCATATGTAGTGGATATCATGACCAGAGATTTTACACAACTGTTGGTTTTCTTCCCCAAGTCATATAAACAGAGCGTCAAACTACATGATAGTCAAAAGCCCGAGATCAAATTCGCATGGAGCACTAGCACGCCAAGCCACGGTTAGCAACAAACCTGCAAGCCAATGCCCAAACACGAGACTCCATCTCCATGCAACCTGTCACACAACAACACAACACCTGTCACGGGTTAGCACAACATACAACGCTCCAGCTCCACGCAACCTGTCACACAACAACACAACACATGTCAGGGGTGAGCACGCAACATCGTGTAGCACACAAGTGCCAAACTTCCAAGTGGCTATCCATTGTCTTATATCATCGGGTATACTCCAGAAATGGAGCAAAGTTCAAACCCCATGCGCAGACACCGGAATGATTTCACACCTGTCAAGACTCCACCTCCTAATTTTGTGCTGCCTGTCGCTGATATCCTGGGCAATATCAAGAATGTACAACACTTGTTGCAGCACCCTTCTTTTGACATTCGGAATCCTAACAAGGTTTATTCTCTCATTGGAGGATTCTGCAGCAGTTCGGTTAAATTCCATGCAAAAGACGGTTCTGGTTACGAATGCATTGGAGATATGTATTGATGATAGGGTTTGGGTAGAGATTTTTTATTTCAAAGGAGTATCAAATAGTGAGCAGTCGCACACGTAATTATTGCAATGATAATTTGAAGTGGTTAATTCAGAGAAGCGGGATGTTTCATCTACTGTGAGGAGCCACAGAGTTTTCACCAACAGAAACAATATGTTGACGAAATAGAACTTGAGGTTACAGTTGAGAAGGGAATGAAAAATGGTCAAAAGATTACTTTCCAAGGGGAAGCAGATGAAGTGCCCGACACAGTTACTGGTGACATTGTATTTGTGGTTCAACAAAAGGATCATCCCAAATTCAAGAGAAAGGGAGATGATCTCTTCGTTGAGCATACTTTATTATTGACAGAGGCACTGTGTGGGTTCCAGTTTATATTGACCCATCTGGATGGGCGAAAACTTCTTATTAAATCTAGCCCTGGTGAAGTTGTTAAGCCATGTTAGTTCAAGGCGATTAATGATGAAGGAATGCCTTCTTACCAGCGGCCTTTCATGAAGGGTAATCTGTATATTCATTTCTCTGTGGAATTTCCAGATTCTTTAACTCCTGAACAATGCAAGGCGCTGGAAGTAGTCTTTCCTCCTCGAACTGAAAGCCATATGACACCACGGAGCTCAAGCCTTTCATGCCTGGCATGCATTAATCAAATAGTATCAGTGCCATGGTGGAAGAATAATTTGATTACTTTGACACCTGCAGATTGGAGAAAATCCGTTGGCAGGGGGATCTGGTCACAGGGATGCAGGGCCACAGATTCAAAAAAAATGACCATATATCAGAGATAAGCATTGGCCACTATAGCATTCGAGAGCCAGGTCAATATTATCAAAGCTATTAAGGAAGTCAGAACCATCAAGAGGTTTTTTCCATCTGTGTTCGGAAATGATGTTGGTAACGTCCATACAGTGGAGCCTGTAAAGAATGTGTGTGAGGTGAAAACCAAAGTCCGTAGATCAGAGCGAGTATGACAGAGGAGTCAACATATTTTCTCTGGAAGGGCATCTCTTCCAAGTCGAATACACCATGGAAGAAATCAAGCTTGATCCCACTGCAGTGGGGTTAAAAACAAAGCGGGGAATCATACTGGTAGTGGAGAAGCGTATCACATCACCCTTGCTGGAGCCAAGCAGAGTAGAAAAAATTATGGAGATTGACGAACATATTGGTTGCGCTATGAGTGGATTGATAGCTGATGCTCAGACACTTGTGGAACATGCACGCGTTGAAACTCAGAACCATAGGTTCTCCTATGGCGAGCCTATGAGCACTGAGTCCACAACGCAAGCTTTGTGTGATCTTACACTTTGATTTGAAGAAGGTGATGAAGATTCTATGTCACGACCGTTTGGAGTATCTCTTCTAATTGCAAGGCATGATGAGAATGGGCCTTGTTTATACTATACAAACCCTTCTGGTACATTCTGGCAATGTGATGAAAAATCTATAGGATCTGGAGTTGAAGCAGCATATATTTCCTTAAAAGAACAATATCGTAAGGATATGACATTAGGAGAAGAGAGAACCAACGAGGACAAACGAGGGCATCAAAACCATAGTGCAAAAACTGGATATGCTCAGAATGAAGACGAAAGAATGAGATGTCTCACTTAAGATATTGTCTTTGAAGAAGACATATTGCTACTTTCCGAGGATGAACTTTTTCTAAGATTGGAAGAATGAATAATCAGTCATTGGCGCAATGAAGTTTACCAGACAATTTAGCAGGAACAGAGGCTCAATAGCTTTCCTTTTTGGGAAATGCATCACCCCTTGCCGATGAACTAATGCCATTCTCTGTCTCAAAAATTTGGGGACAACAAACTGAAAACCAAGAAGGCACTGTGCAACTAACTGGAAATACATATCTAAATGGGAAGAGAGAGGATCTATTTTGGGATGCAGATGCAATGCCCTCTTCATTTTTCCAGGCATTATTCATGAAATGGAATGAGCTTGCACAACTTGCTACAATTGTATTGGTCAAAGAGACAAGGTGGCAAATCTGTTCAATATTTTGGAACAGCATTAGAGCACAAGTGGCACTTTCCAGCATGCCATTCGAATTACAGTTGAGCATTTGCAGGAGCAAAGCCAACAAGAAAAAGATCATCTCCAGAATCCGAGGCAGCAGTTAGAGGGAGGTGGCAGAGTATCTCTTTTTCCCAGGCAGAGGACCAACAGTCAAAGGGACAAGTGGCCATTATTTCCAAGATTCGAGGGAAAGGCATAAACAACCTTCCAGCAAATTTGAGACGACCAAGCAACAGTTTCCAAATTCAGTTTTTCCTTTAATTTACTGTTTTGTTTGTTTTAGGAGGTCATTTACAGGTGTCATGCAGTATTGTAACTGTTTTCTATTTTTAGAAAGCAGAGTTAAAGCTGGGATCTTTTGAAGGTTGAGACATTTTTTCTTATTTAGGGACATGTAAAAGATGAAAGGGGGGTTCGACCAGTGGAGGGTGTAATTTTCTTTGCTGGACTGGGGTCTTTTCCATTCCATAAAACTTTTTCTGTAATCTTCAAATGATTTATCAGTAATGGGCATGTTGTTTACAGGATTCTTGTGTGGAGGTGTTGGTGGCATTTCCCTTCTCTGTTAAGTGTTTTCCTATTATCATTTCACTTTTTTTCAATTTCTTATTATCAAATGATAGTAATAGAACAGAATTTATTGATGAAATACTCTGCATCTGACCCTTTGGTAATCTTTATGTTTTCTTCTAAATCTCAGTTTATGAATTCTTAACTGCTCATTTGCTTGGCTTTTTCCTCCCCTATTTTCCCTCATTTCACACCATTAAAGCTTGATTCAATCCAACATTTCCACTACCTTGCCCTGTGTAAGATATTTTTCTAGATCTGAGAGTGAATCACATATTTAAGAACAGACCCCATTTTCCCAATGGCCCTCCTTGCTGTCCCAAAACAACTATTTAAAAACCAAAACCCCAACCTCATAATTTCGTTACTTTCATAGCTAGCCTAATATCCATCCCATACAAACCAAGTTTAAATCGAAAAGAGAGAGCCCTCTCTGAGTCTTGGAGGTCTAGATCCAAGACTCCAAGTGGTCTGAGGTTACCTCTGTGATTTCCTCCACGGCCTTGGGAAAATTACAGAGCGTTAACAACTCCCATGTTTCCCATCATCATTGTTGGTCCCTTCCCCAAGTGGAGGATTGATTTTACCACATGCCACCCAACTTTAGCCATGGGGCATCTTTATATCATCGTAGTGGTAGAATACTTCACAAAGTGGGTCAAGGCTATGCCAACATTTAACAATGATGGCAAAATAGTAGCTCTCTTCATTTTTAACCAGATAGTAGCAAGGTTTGGCATCCCAAAGGATATTGTCACTGACCATGGCAGTCACTTCTAGAACAAAATGATGTCTGAGTTAACATCAAATCTTGGTTTGAGGCAAGAGAATTCATCACCCTAATACCCACAAGAGAATGGTAAGGTAGAAGTTGTGAATAAGTCCCTCAAGACTATTCTGCAGTGAACGATCATTTTTTTTTAAGTCAAATTGGCATTTGATGTTGTACTCGGTGTTATGGGCCTACCGAATGTTTGTAAATACTTCCACCGATTTCTCACCTTTTCAACTCATTTATGAGCTGGAAGCAGTCTTTCTTATTGAGTGCCAGATCCCATATTTAAATTTGGCAATAGAGTTATTTCTAGACACTTCACCGCTTGAGGAATGCCTATTATATCTTGAGCAGCTCGATGAGAAACGTCGTGATGCAACCTTGGCCAACGAGGCTCACAAGCAATGAGTCAAGTGTCAATATGATTGGTTCGTTCGTCCTCAAATTTTCTCTGAAGGTGACCTTGTCCTGGTCTACGACCAAGATAAGGATCCCTTGGGGGTAGGCAAGTTCAATGCCATGTGGTTCAAACCTTTCATTGTGAAAGAGGTCTTAAAGAAGGGCACTTATCATCTAGTTGAATTTGAGGGAAATGCTTTGGAGGATCCTAGAAATGGGATCTACCTCAAGAAGTATTACTTGTAGTTTGGTTGCCTGGGTGGCTTCTTGTACATATGTATAGTTCTTATACATTTTTTTTTGTCTTTTTTTTTTTATGGACGTGTCATTATTTATTTCATATTTTTCACTGTGGCAGATGTTAAGTGAATCAGAGGTGTTCTTTGGGTTCGCAAACGACGTTAGACGACACACTTGGAGGCTTGCTTCCACAACTTGGGTGATTTTCACCACTCAAGGCCAGTTGCTATCTTCTGGAGGTATCTATCTACATGAAGCCACAAACAATGTCATCGAGTACAACACAGAGATAGATTTGCTTCATGATGCCTTGTCACATGGCATTTCTCACCTCTGGGTTTACTTAGATGCTCAGCTAGTTGTGTCCCAGTTAAATGGATTTTATCGTGTTTATGATCCTACTTTACACCGACGTTTACTTAGGGTATGTCTCTTAGAACGTTGCTTTTATTATATTATGTATATCCATGTTCCTAGGAGATTAAATCAAATCATAGATACTGTAGCTAATCAAGTATTAGATTGGCATGTTTCACACACATACACATGTACATACATTTGTAAAAAATGTGATCCATAAGACATAAAAGATGTAAATGTATATATATATATATATATATCTCAAAAAAGTGTCAGAGTACATACGTTGGCGTAAACGCCTCAAAACTAATAATCCAGTATATGTCACGGGGCTTATGCCCTAAAAAATATTCAAAATGTTCCCTTGGAACATAATGAGTCCATCCTATCTAAGCTTGGGGCCTATTGGCCCTGCTGTAGTGAATGACGATGTTTGCCAAACGTCAAAAAAGTTGGACCCAAGTCTGTGGCACCTGACGCAGACCCCCTACCTTGACATGGTCCGCTGACCTCCCAGTCAAGGATCGCACTAATTATCTTAGATGAAGCAGCTCTTCGATTCCCTACTGGAATCCCACAAACAAATCCACAGGTCCTTGTACAACTCGGCCCACGCGAACAAGTATCAAGCGCAAGATTCTCTCATGTGACCACAAGTTGTGACCACGAGCCTAAACAAAGGCACGTCGTGATTTAGCATGTCAGGTATTTGTTTGTGAGTCACCCCGACTCTCCCGACCTCTGAAATCCCGACAGGGGCCTAGAACTTGCTAGCCCCACCCTTACCCTCTTTCCATATGACCCCTCTCTATGACCTGGGGCCAAACCTCCGAGCGCGTCATGATTTCATGTATCAGGAACTCCTAATGTGATTCACCTCCATTCTCCTAAGGTTTGAAATCATGATACTTCAGATCTTATAGCCTAGATCCTTCCTCGATCCAATGTCTCAGATTAAGTGGCGAACTCAGATTTTGCGAGTTCTTATAATTTTGCACTTTCACTTCTTCGAGTTGTGAGTCAATGAAATGTTGATCTATTTCCACTTGTCCTCTGATGATGGACAATCCTTATGGTTTCAAGACTTCACATTTCATGATATCCACTCTCCTGTGAAACTCCAATGGGGTTAAACCTTGTGCACATTCCCTGGATCCAATGGTTGTTGGCCCACACACTCCCAGATCCTACGACTGAGATATGTTTCCTCCTGCGCACTCTTCCAGGTGTCTGGATGTGAGATTCAATGGTCCAAATTTCCTCCTTTATAGCTGACCTAGTGGTTGTCGATGCTCCTCTTCCTGAGATTTGAATTTCTTCCTAACTTGGAAGATTTCCAACATTTCAAAGGTCTCAACCTTCGATTTTCCTCTTGCGATCCCGACTGTTGGGTCTTGACTTCCTCTTTCCCTCTTGATCTTTTGTCAATAAAACTTGACCTTGGCCCTATGCATACTTGCACTCTATGTGAAACTTCATGCTACCTCTCCTGAGCTTGTCTATGTCTTGGACCTTGAAGTGTCTCGGCCTTCTTCTTCTTTCTATAGGAACCTTGTGCGTAAAGGTACTATTCCTCCTGAGCTTACAAACTTGAAACGATTCTCTTCCCTACACACTCCTTGTGCTCGACCAACCTTCAACTCTGAGTCTTTTATTTTGAATTTATGATTCCTATGGTGCACCCTCCTAGCATGTTCTTGCTTGAATTCCACAAAACTAAGATGTGCACTCTTTTCACTGGCTCATAGAGTCTCCAACACTCTATCATGCAACCCCTTGCATTAATCCACAAAGAACCCACACTGAAATCAAAAAACCCACAGATAGAAAATTCTGTCTATCCCTGTAGATGGAACCTAACATACATCTACAACATAAATGAACACACAAATAAAATTCAAAAAATACACATAAAACACATAGAATCATATGCACTAAAAATTGCACTTTATATTAATCTAAATGTCCTTTACAATGTTTACAAAATGTCGAACTGCACCATAGTCTCGACTCTCTCTTCTCTTCCTCTATTCTAATATGTTCTAGCCTTGTCTAATGAATTCTAGATACAAAGATATTTTACAAAAGAGGGGATCCTCGAGCCTTTCCCTCCAAGCTACCTACTCTTATTAATAACATCGAATTACAATCAATGCCATCTACCCAAATCAAATATATATCTTCATCAACTTGTCAGCCATTAAAGGCAACTTCATCTCCTGCCTACACAAAGGCATCGGCATGGCTCTTCTAGCATTACAAAATTTAATTACAATTTGAAATTTGAAAGTGAGGGCAAAAGGAGAGGGTTGTCGCCTCTCCCCATCTTGAATGTGATTTGATGTGTTGTCTAGTTGGCACGTTGCTGGGTTGGAGTGATGCTCCTGCATCATACTCCACTACTGCAAAACATCCACGAGCTCCTTCTCTTGAGCTTCCCAGCTTTGTTGAAATCCACCTGGATCCCAAACTGTTCTTTGGAGTTGTCCATCAGCTCCACTTCTTTGCTAATGTTGCTTCCCTACTTCTCTTACAGGCTTCCTTCTGCCCAGCTTCCCTTTGTGGAGAGATTCTTGCATTGACCTCAAAATCAACCTTCTTATCTCCTCAATCACCTCTTCCAGTTACTCTAATGGTTAGTTTATCTTATGTTGTCTTCTCAGTTGCAGATCCTTCTTGTCAATGGGTAGATCAACTTGGTCCCCCTTGAGATTTTCCTTATCTCTTGTGGCCTTAACTTGCCACTCTGTTGCAAATTTCAGCTTTGCAGTCTCATCACTGTGTTGCTACTCAACTTCTCTTTTTGATAGCTTTTCTTCTGCCAGCTCCCCTGCTGGCATATATCCAGCTTCCTCTGGCTACTCCTTGGGTTGGTATGCTCCATCTTCTACTATAGGCCTCAGTGTTGTAGTCATCATCTGTTCAACTTCCTGGCCAAAATTTTTGAGCAGTTATATCGAATTCCCTTCTCCCAAAATCTGCATGACTGTCTTATCATGGAAGTCATCTATTGGCTCTAGATTTTTCAACCAATCCTCTAGCATATCTAACTCCTTCTCCCATGGAGTGAGCACCTTATCTGAATGCTGGGGAAGATTATGATGTCTGCTCCATTTCTTCTTCCTCTATGATAGATACTGTTGTTTTTCCTTCTTCTATTCTTGCATCTGCAACACATACTCTGGCCTCAATTGGGCTTCCTGGTAGGAATATCTGAATTCCCCCAATGATCATAATACACCTCTGATCTTCCTCCATCAACTCTCCTTTCTAATAAGAACTCTCAACTAAGTTCATCTTCTCTCCCTTGCCCACCTGGAAATCTGGGATTTTTTCCCTGCCCTCTTAGCAGTCTATGAGATCCTCCAATGATCCCATCTCATTTCCCACCTTGAAATATAAAATTTCTTCACTACCCACCTGATAGTCTTTGATATCAATCATTGACCTATTCTCATTTCCCTCTAGGCAACCTAAAATCCCTTCACTGCTCACCTAGCAGTTTTTGAGACCCTTATCTGATCTCTTCTCCTCACCATCACTGAGAATATTCCCAGTTTCTAGCTCATAGCTGTGAACCATATCCTCTTCACCTCTGAGGCTTTGAACATACCTTAGCCACACTCTCAACAAATTTTTCTTTCCTCTGGCCAACAATATTTTAACTGGCCACTTCACCTTCTTCTTCATGGGCCACTCATACACCCAATGCACTTTAGCATCCTGTTGCATTTTAAATGCAAGCTTCTTCATTTGCGCTCTTATCTCGTTGAGCTCTTTGTCTATCTTAGAATTTATTTTATGCTCACGGTCTTCTCTTAGACCATGTTCATGACCTTTAGAAACCATCATCTTCCTCTACCTACCCTCCTGGAAAGTATGTTGTTTACTCTGCAACTAAGAGAATTCCCAGCTTCTCCTACGACTCACCTAGTTGTGAAATGTCCATTGCCTACTTGCAAACAGATCTCCTCACATAGAGAATTTCACTATGTCTCCTTCTTCTCTTCCACCTAAAATTTATAAACAAAAATTCTTTCTTTGATACCACTTGATGTAGACCCTCTACCTCGGCAGGGTTCTCCGAACTCCCAGTCAAGGATCGCACTAATTCTCTGAGTTGAAGCAACTCTTTGATTCCATGCTGGAATCCCACGAACAAATCCACAGGTCTTTGTGAAACTCAGCCCACGCAAACAATCACTAAGTGAAAGAGTCTCTCACACGACCATGGGTTGTGACCATGAGCCTAAACAAAGGTGTATCACGATTTCACATGTTGGGTATTTTTTTGTGAGTCACCCCAACTCTCCCAACCTTTAAAATCCCAACAGGGGCCTAACACTTGCTAGCCCCACCCTTACCCTCTTTCCATATGACCCCTCGCTATGACCTGGGGCCAAACCTCCGAGCATGTCTCGATTTCGTGTATCAGGAACTCCCTATGTGATTCACCTCCATTCTCCTGAGGTCTAAATTCCTGATACTTCATATCTGATAGCCCAGATCCTTCCTTGATTCGATGGATCAGATCAAGTCATGAAATTGGATTTCATGAGTTCTTATAATTCTTCCCTTTGACTTCTCCGAGTCACGAGTTAGAAAAATGTTGATCTTCTACCACATGTCCTCTAACGATGGGCAATCCCGATGGTTTTGGGACTTCGCGTTTCGCGATATCCACTCTCCTATGCAACTCCAATGGGGTTAAACCTTGTGCACGTTCCTTGGATCCAATGGTTGTTTTCCCACACACTCTCATATCCTACGGCTGAGATCTATTTCCTTATGCGCGCTCTTCTGGGTGTCTGAACATGAGATTCAACAGTCTAGATTTCCTCCTCTACAGCTGACCTAGTGGTTTTCAATGCTCCTCCTCCTGAGCTTTGAATTTATTCCTGACTTGGAATATTTCCAATGTTTTAAAGGTCCCAGCCTTCGATTGTCCTCCTGCAAGCCCGACTGTTGGGTCTCAACTTCCGCTTTCCAACCTAAGATTTTGTCAATGAAACTTGACCTCGACCCCATGCACACTTGCGCTCTACGTGCAACCTTGTGCTAGCTCTACTGAGATTGTCTCTGTCTTGGACCTCGAAGTGTCTTCACCTTCTACTTATTTCTACAATAACCTTGTATGCAAAGGTATTATTCCTCCTGATCTTACAAACTTGAAACACTTCACTTCCCTTCACACTCCTTGTGCTCAACCGGCCTTCAACTGGTTGTCTTCAACTCTTCGTCTAAGTGTTGGCTTGGTGCACTCCTTGCATAGGTCTTCCTCTAGAGTGTTCAAGAACTTTGTCTCCTTGAGATTCAACTGCTCTAACCTCAAATCTCTATGTCCCCTCTATCCCTTGAAGATATGCAAGTGCCCTCTTGGCGACTTCCGCTCAAGCACTCCTTGCCGAGCTTGCAGAATATTCAATAACTATGTGAGTGACTTCTCCTAGACACTTCCCTTATCTCTGAACTCAAAATAAATTTCTTCTTGTGCACTCTTTGCATTCACTCGATGCCCTCCTGGTAGAACTTCACAGAATCCTCAGTGATTCTATCTCTCTGTGCCTTCCTCTGCACAGTCTTCACCTCCAAAGTATTCAGTAACTCTAAGGCTTCTCCTTTGATTTTATGATTCCTATGGTGTGCCTTCCTAGCACATTCTTTCCTGAATTCCACAGAACTCATATGTGCACTCTTTGCACTGGCTCATGGAGTCTTCAACACTCTGTTATGTAACCCCTTGCATTAAGCCACAAAGAACACTGACTGAAATCAGAAAAACCACAAATATAAAATTTTGTCTATCCCTGCAGATAGAACCTATCATACATATACAACATAAATGAACACACAAATGACATTCATCAAATACACATAAAACACATAGAATCATATGCAGGACAAATTTCTCTTTATATTAATTTGTATGTTTGTTACAATGTTTACAAAAGATCGGACCGCAAAAGAGTCTTGTCTCTTTCTTCTCTTCCTCTATTCTAATAAGTTCTAGCCTTATATAATGAATTCTAGATACAAATATCTTTTACAAAAGAGGGGCTCCTCTAGCCTTTCCCTCCAAGCTACCTACTCTCATTAATTACATCGAATTACAATCAATGCCATCTATCCTGAATTTGATCTAGATCTTCATCAACCTGTCAACCATTAAAGGCGACTTCATATCCTTCCTACACAAAGGCATCGGCATGGCTCTTCCATCCTTACAACATTAATTACAATTTGAAATTTGAAAGTGAGGGAAAAATTAGAGGGTTTTCGCCTCTCCTCTTCTTGAATGCACTTTGATGTGTTGTCTAGATGGTGCGTTGCTGGGTTGGAGCGATGCTCCTGCATCAACACCCCAGCTACATGAGGTTGCATGGATGGTGGGAGATCCTCGATCTCGGCCATGGGAACTGCACGAGTGAGTGTGGTGAGGTTATGCTCCACATGTCTCAAAACTCTCTCAGCCTCTCCGGTTGGAGGTCCCCCTGCGGTTGTTGGTCTTTGAGTTGTTGTTGGTACTGCCTTTGGTCGAGGACGTCGCCTAGTCCTCAAGATTTTTTTTAGGCGCACTAGTCCCACATCTGTACATAACAGATACATAGTTTTCAATACTATGATACATATAAAAAATGATATATATAAAATAAATTAAAAAAAAAAAAACTTTAAAACACACATAACTATCTCTCCTCGCTCCTCTCCAAGAGGTACGGGAATGTCTGGATATCTAGAAAAGTTGATTCTAGCATATGGGTAGTCCTCTATCGCTGGAATCTGTCGTGCCCACCTGTCGAAGAATTTTTCATCGAAGGCCTCTATGGTCCTTCCTCCCCCCTATTGTGGCAGCAATGTTGCCCATCTACACATTGCTGGGAAGGAAGCCACATGCCCCCGTAGTGTCTCTCTCGGACTCAGATTGGGTACCCTCTCAAAGAAGAACAATCACATAACGGTACCGAACCCAAATTTATTTTTTCTACGCTCACGAAAATCTATAAGCTACCTCTTCATGCAAGTGAGCATGGTCATTCTCCAGTCAAAAATACATGCATCTAGGAACTACATGGAACAATACATGTGCACCCAGGAAGCTTGGTGGATGGTCGCGGATCGAGTGATTTGTCCAATGAGAAGTAGGATCACCTTCAGTGAAAAGTTGGTGATATTGTTGATGGGAACTTGAAAACCTACTTTCTCAATGTTAGCCTTGCAGTGCATCTCGATGTAGTTGGCGATGTTGAAGGACCCAGGGGGAAATGTACGCAGGTTGAATGGTTCCCCTCTCCTTGAGAGGTCAGTCAAGAAATAGATATCCTCAGTCATTGGATTCAATGAATTCCCCTCAATCATAAACGCCTATGCATCTAGGTTCTAGTAATCCACTAGGAAATTCAGTAGCCTGGGTTATGCCCTCATAAACGGACACTGGTAGAACTTCCATAGCCCACATTGTTTCAATGTGACAATGGAATCAGGGTCCTCATCGACCAAGATATTGATTTCCTCATGCTTCCTCTCCCTTCAGTGGACATACATCTTGTTCCATGACAGTTCAAAGGGGAGTCATCTCTTGCATCTTTATTTTTCCCATGATTTTGAGGGTGTATGTAGGTTGTTTTAGACACAATCATGTATGTATGTAGGAAAACTATTTTCTGCCCGTGAATATATGCGGGATGTCCTTGGACAACTCGCATACATGTAGGGCCGCCCATTTTTAGGAGGGTGTGCCCCCCCAAAAACCAAAAACAATGCACAAATGAAGAATGGAAATGAAAGAGGGATGCGTTTATACTTACTTGGTCCGAGCAGAAGTTCGTTTCGTCCTCTGAAGCTCCCAGAATCAACTCTTTTAGAAAATGGGTCTTTTTTACCTTTTGGTTAGTTTTGAAATTGTAATGGTGAAAATGAGTTGTTAGCTTCTATTTATAGACTTGTTTGGCCCTTTTTGCCACTTTTTTTAACCCTTTTGTCATTTTTTCTAGCTTAGAAATCATTCAGTTTGGTTTTTGAGTTTCTTATTGGATGTTACGATGCACTTTTCCTTTTGGTTTGGTAACCTTTTTGGGAGATGGGTCACTTTTAAAGGTCCTTTGGTAAAAGTCATTTTTTCCAACTTTTTGCATATAAGTTAGGATTCCACCTCCACTTTCTGCATCTCATTGTCTTTTCCTCTTTTCCATAGGATCGATCCCACCGAAGTGAGACACGGAACCATCATTGCTACATTAGAAGTGTCATGATTTGATGGTAGATCCTACCTTTACATGGATTCCCTAGATAGATCCTTGTTGCATTTTGGCATCCATGATGTCTATAATGACTTTAGGCTCAGGAGTCCTTGTTAGTCCTGTAATGATTACAAGTTTGAGCCTCATTCTTTTGATGCACCATCACTCTTGGCCTCACCCTTGGGACTCCCAAAATAAGCATGCTTTGTTGTGTTTCAAGCTCGCTTTAAAATACAAAAGTAACAACCGACAAGACTACATTTATGTTTTTCAATCTTATCGGATTAATTGAGAAAAGTAACCTCCTGGAGTCTTCTTTAAGCCCTTTTCAGACTCTCTAAACATGAAAATAATGTCAAGCGATCCTGTTTCCCTTCACGCTCGCCAAGATAAAACTTGAAGGCACATCTGTCTAATGGTAATTTACCCCTTTTTTGGTTTGGATGGTCAATTTTACAAACAAAGGTATACTCTAAGAACTTCGGTTTGCTAGAAGAGTATTCTTAGGTATAATTTTAACCCTTTTTCGAGCTTGAGGGACTAAATTTATGAAAAAGAAATATTCTCCTTGGTTTTGGTTATCACCTTTTTTGGGCCTTGGAGATTATTTATGAAAAAGGAACCCCCATGGAGTCCATACTTAAGCTCTTTTCAGACTCCCTAAAATTGAAAGGATCGTCGAGTTACCTTGTTCTTTTACACTCATTAAATTGGTCAAGAAGAACATATACTGGCATGAGTTTACCCCTTTATCCGGCCTGTAGATTATGGAGGAAAAAGGTACACCTCGGGAGATTTGTCTCGTCGGGAGAGTTCTCCTCTGTAAATTTTATACTTTTTCAAGCTAAGGAGACTAAATCCATAAAAAGGATGTGAATCCATAGTTAAGCTCTTTTCAGACTCCTCAAAATTGAAAATATTGGCGAGTGATCTTGTCTTTGTCACACTTGTTAAAACGGTTTTGAATAGACGTCTTTTCGGTGCTAGTTTACCCCTTTTTCGAACCGAATAGACTATTTTCGAAAAAGGTACCCCACTAGAGTCTTCTTTTACATTTTTTCAGACTCTCTAAATGTGAAAAAACTACCAAGATTACCTTCTCTAGGCTCATTAAAAATACATTGAAGGCGGTTTCATTGTGTTTTGCTAATGCGTTGAGATTATAGGCTTGTGATAGTACATTTGATATCACATATTTCGTAATGTCTGGGATCGTGATAGTAGAGACCTAGTAGAATCAACTTAGTGTAGAGCTAGAGGCTTTTTGCATGCTATATGTTAAGACTTGTAGAGCTAAGTGTAAGTGATTGTAAGAGGCCTGTGTGCAGACTGTGTAAGAAAGCTTTGTGCTCTGACCTAACTCGATAAAGGAGGATCTGGTGAGGTGCACAGATCTCCTATCCTATGCGAAGTGGGTTTTTTGGGCTCTGTGCATGTAAGGAGATTGATAAAAGATAAAAAAGAAAAGAAGAGTTGATGGACGTAGCCCCACACTAGGGTGAACCATGTATATCCTGTGTTATGGTTTCTTTGTGTATTTTGGTATTGTCTTGTGTATATAATTTAATCTTAAGTGCAGTAATGAATGTATACATGAGTCTAGTATGATAACTTAGTGCTTGCGTGATGTGAATAAATTCTATATCTGATATTGTTCCATGTGCTAAGTGCTTAAATGTGTTAGATATTGTTGAATAATGTGTTTCTCTATAATTAGGGTTTGAATATGCGATGTGGATAAGGGTTAAATATTGATGAACATTAACTGCTAAGTGATTTTTTAGAGTGGTGTAATCATAGATCTATGTCCCAGCTAAGGTTGCAGACACTTCAGTCCTGTAACCACCCCTGCCTCTACCTCGGGTGAGACTTCATCTTATTTGCAGGTGTTTCCTAAAGGGTATTTAGGGTTTTTTTGGTGTGTTATTGAAGCATTGAACCCTGGGTCTGCCCCTGTGCCAAAAAATGGTTCTGTTGTCGGGACCTGAAACTGTGATTGCTGGGAACTGAAGAAAAGAAAGCTATGTGCGTAGATATTCTACTTTAGTGTGCAGTATTCTACTTGACTTGCGAATCTCTATGCTAAGAATATAAGTTTGATCCGAAGAAAAGAGGTAATATCTTGAAGCTTTGTGCTCTGAGAAAGGTAAGATAAGTGAAATTTTTTGTTCCGAAAGAATGAATCTAGGTATGTTTGATAAATTTTGTCCTGGCCTGAAAACTACGACACATTTAGAAGAAAGAAGATTTGATATGAATAGATCTAATATAAATAATGAAAGGTATGTTATTCCTATGCATAGAAAGAATGTTTGGACTAACAAATGGATGCAGGATCTTAGAAAGAATTTTTTGCAGGTTAGTTACTGTGATCCCAGTGCGCAGTACAGGAAAGGTTGGGGATCATTTAAGAGAAAGAGAGGATTAACCCTTTGTTACAGTTGCAGAAGACCGAGACATCTTGCTAAGGAATGTCCTGGTATAATACCTAGTTGTATTTGTTGTAAATCTATGGACCATGAAGTTTTGAATTGTCCTAGAATGATTTCTAAAGTTGAAAAGATGAATATGAAGCAAGAAAACTATGAGACATGCCAAGAAACTAAGGATATGATAGAATCCCAGAAAGAAACAAAGATTGTGTTACTACATATGAAAGAAACCTTGAATGATCACATAAATATCAACTTATCAGAGGTCTTAAAAGAGAAAGAGTACATAGAAACAAGAATAGGAGACTTCGACATAGATTGTGTCCTGGATGAGGAAACACAGGTGAATATCATGACAGAAAGAACTTGGGAAAATTTGGGAGCCTGCTATGGTTCATTCATTAGGAGGAATATGATTATTTAGAGGAAATTTGATAACCCTATGTGGAAGACTTACCCAGACATCTATGAGTGCTTAGGGCACTTTGACAGAAGAAGAATTTGAGATCATTAAGTTTGTTGAGAACAACACCCCATTTTCTATCTTTCTAGGAAAAACCTGGATTGAGAAAGATCAGATATGAAGGAAAGAAGAAGAGGAGGATCTAGAACATAAAAAGAAAGAACTAAGATATTTCATGGCTAGGAGAATAGCGCACTTTTTGGAAGAAAAAAAGGAACCCATCAAAGCTACTAAGGACCAAAGATATGGATTTTGAAGTTGAAAGGACACAGGAAGACTAGAGACACTTATATGTACAAGAGAGTAGAGAACCTACCTTAGAAAGAGAAGAAGCATTACCCTTGAATCCTATGAAATACCCTCCATAGTGTGAAGTTATCATTCCAAGAGGAGATAAGAATGATAATTGAAAGAGGAAACCAGTGATTCATATCACAGGAAAGAAGGCCATAAATCTCAGAAAGAAGAGAGAAAAGTTAGAAAAATTACGAGAGGCTCCAGAAAGAACTTCGCAAAAGGAAGGTTTCTAGAACTCTAACTTCTCCATAATATCAGTACAGAATAGATTGGAACTTTGCCATGATGGAGCAATATGATCGTTGGAGGCAATATTACCATTCAATCAACACTCTCGAACGGTTAGGAAAGAAGTTATGGATCGAAAGTTTTGGATCGTTGGGACCACACCATAACGGATGGAATTGCATTGAATGAGGATTTACGACCTGTTGAAAGAAATCATTATGAAAATATCTATTTATCCCATCAAGTGTTGCACCGAGAACACTTTTTCCAATTGTGATTATCCGAGCCCACAGAGAAACTTTTGATTTCATGTAGTTATCATTGAGACCTCGCATTCCATTTTGTTACATTGAGTAATTTTCACCGACCTGAGATATCATATCTCGAGTGTGCATGTCGGACGAAATTAGTGCAGCAGAAAAAATATTCGAAAAGATTCTAATAGACCTCAAGGTTGAGAAGGTGATCTCCACAAGCATCCAAGCCTCATCGACACGAGGAGTGCAAGACTCCCCATCGACTGCTCATGGATCTAGACCATCCTGAGCTACGACCGAGAAAAGAACCAAGCATTGTGATGACTTGGCGAATGAAAATCTAATCCCATCCATCCTACCCGACTACATCCCACCCCTGGCTGGTGTGGTGAGTCGTGACAGTGTACTGAGAGACTTTGAATACACAGTCATCACTGCGTACCTCCTGAGGGGAATACAAGTAGTTAGATTGCAATTGGAGAGGATTCCAACCTTGAATATCAGTGACTATAACTTAGGAGAATGTAAGAGCTATGGAATTCACAAATATTTGACCAAGATGAAGGGGAAGAAGTTGAAGATAATCCCCCAGCTATGGACTATGGACATCGTGAGGTCCATTGTCTTGAACATGATGAAAATACCACATTTTGGAAGGCACTAAGACGTTAACACATGCATTAAGCTCCTGATTTCATGCTTCCATGGTGGGTATCTATGTTTAGACAAATGCTTCACCATCGATCTGACATTGATCCATAGGATCACCAGATTGAGCATGTAGGGACCAGACCCACAAGAATTTTATCTAGGGAAATATGCAGATCGTTACCTCACACAAAATATCAAAGACACCTACAGAGATGTAGAGAAAGGGATGTGAGGCTACAAGGTAGCCTCCATTCAGAATGGCGCAGTGCACCTTTCTTTCCAGTTGATTGATGGTAAGCTAGTCTGAAAGAACAGACCCACATAGGTCACAGGGTTTGTTGTTGACCTGGCAGGGAAATGTGTGGAATGACTATAGATGAATTGGGCTAGTTACCTAGTCAATCAGTTAGAGCTAGATTGTCACAAAGATCAGGGTCAGGGATATGAGTTCCATTTTAGCTTCCTGTTGATCCTCATCACATTCACTACTTGGGAGATGTCGGAAGGTGCGACCTTTCCTGACATTGAACCGTTTGATCCATTAGCTGCAAATTTCACCATGCTCTGGTATTCGAGCAATATGGGGAAACAATGGTAGTCGAACGTGGTATTCCATACCTACTACCTACAAATGAAGATGGATATTGAGTCTTTCCCTCGTACGACATCGAACACCCTCGACAGGTTCAGGCCCCTTATGAAGTTCCGCACAGATAGGCATTTTATTTATATTACTGCATGCGCCAAAGAAAGTAAAGAAGAGCTTCAGTCCTACTACAAACTCACAGAGGAAGACATGGAAGAAATCACTAAGGAATGGCCCATAGAGTTCCTTATACCAGTCAACCAGGCAAAAATTTCCGACCCCAAACTCATTGGAATTATGGTGGTTACTCACGAAGAGTATGATGCGCCTAGCAGTAGCAGGAAGAAAAATAAAGAAGATGTACAGAAAATACACAACAAATCAGAAGATACTGCATTAGATTCACCTAGCAGAGGAGGAGACGATGAAGTGGACAAAGAAGAGAAAGAAAGATACGAAGACAAGAAGAAGCATGGCGAAGTAACACCGCCTAGGAACCCCCTTGAAGAGGTAGAGACATCCAAGAAAATAAATGTTTCCCCAACGAAACCTACATTGTGGAAAAATTCCAAAGAGAGTAAGCCTAAGCTGTAGACTGTGCTCATGTTCGATGACTTAGAATTCATTATTGCAACTGTATCAGATGCCTCAGAAGATATTTTGTAGAGAACTAAATCCAAACAAGAAACCATGTATGAAAGGATTGAATAAGAGCTCAGAGGAGTACAATAAGCCCCTCACTCCATCCAAGCAGTGTCCACTACGCACCCGCCACCAGAAGAACCAGAGTTGGGATATGAGCTTGCCCAAATCCACAGAATATTTGATGCGACCAAAGCTCACCTTCATCGCATGCAGGAAGAAAACAAAAAATCCATAGTGGCCCTGAATCAAGCACAAGAGGAAATCATAGAGAAACGTCGAGTTGTGAAACAAGAGAAGGATGACCTCCAAATCAAGATCGAAGAGGATAGATCACATATCTAGCAGGAGAAAGAACAACTACTCATGGAGCAAGTTGGATTTAAAGAAGCAGTCCGCAGAGCACTTCACTCTATGACGGGCTTAGATAAAATGGAGGAAGACCCAGTGGAGAATTAAGTGGCGAAACTTGCTGAAGCAATTCAATAGATTCAACAGAGAATAACATAATTCGAGCTACAAATAGTGCCAAGCACTCCGCAGGAAGTGCAAGACCAGAGACAAGCAACTTCCCGGAGCACAGTTGAAAGGATCAAAGAATTAGGTGTGGAATATAAACAACTAAGTAGTCGCAATGCGTAGACTTATGAGCACCTTACCGAGGAACCTGAACTAAAGACACTGGAGTCGCAGCTCTAGGAAACAAAGAAGCAATCAACAACAATACAAGCATAGTTAAATCCCTTGTCATTGGTCAAGTGAATGAAAAGATCAAAATAACAGTGCACGACTCAGTAACAGGTCCATTCCATACAAATCCAAGTCATGTAAGTGACTCAAAAGCTCCATCCAGTCCAGGATGCAGCTTCCCTACTTTTTTAGGAGATTGAAGGCCGAGGAGCAAAGTTGGAACAAGTAGTCACTTCAGTAGAAAAACACTTAGAGGGACCTGTGAACGAGGCATTTATTCAAGATTTCATTAAGAATGAGGCCTTGGTGCAACAACAGGTTGAAGTAGATCGATCCAAGATCGAGGCCTTTGAGGCAGAGTTACCCAGACCAAAGTGACTTGAGATGAGTCACAGGTGAGCATTGGGGGCCTATTGACCCTTGAACAAGTTTTGAATATCCTTGGTCATGTTTGACCCATTTTTGGACTTCGACAGGCTGGTCAAAGGTGAAGCGCAAGTTGAAGCGGTGATCACGGGATCTCGGCCCCTTTTTAGAGAATCTTTGGGATTAGGGTTTATGTAACGGGTATGGGATATCGACCCATGGGTTTACCCATGTTTAGGCCCATTTTGTAATGTATAAATAGATAACCAGGCGATGTAATAAAGGGTTGTGATAGTAGAGACCTAGTAGAATCGTCTTAGTGCGGAGCTAGAGGCTTTGTGCATGCTATATGTCAAGACTTGCAGAGCTAAGTGCAAGTGATTGTAAGAGCCCTGTGTGGAGACTATGTAAGAAGGCTTTGTGTTGTGACCTAACTCAGGGAAGGAGGATCAGGTGAGGTGCACATATCTCCTATCCTATGCAGAGTGGGATTTTTGGGCTCTGTGCATGTAAGGAGATTGATAGAAAATAAAAAAGAAGAGAAGAGTTGGTGGACAGAGCCCCACACTAGGGTGAACCATGTATATCCTATGTTATGGTTGCTTTGTGCATTATGGTTATTGTCTTGTGTATATAATTTAAGATTAAGTGCAGTAATGAATGTTTATATGAGTCTAGTATGATATCTTAGTGCTTGATTGATGTGAATAAATGCTAGATATGATCTTGTTCCATGTGTTAAGTTCTTATATGTGTTAGATCTTGTTGAATACTACGTTGCTCTGTAATTAGGGTTTGAATCTGTGATGTGGATAAGGGTTAAATACTGATGAATGTTAAATTTTAAGTGCTTTGTTAGAGTGGTGTAATCACATATCTAAGTCCCAGCTAAGGTTGCATAAACTTGAGTCCTGTAACCACCCCTGCCTCTACCTCAGGTGAGACTTCATCTACTTCGCAGGTGTTTCCAAAAGGGCTGGTAGTTAGGGTTTTTTTGGTGAATTTTTGAAGCGTTGAACCCTGGGTCTACCCCTATGCCAACAAATTGCATGCTTGTAGCTTTCTGTTTGTCTGTATTTGAATGCAGGCCAGCCTTGGGAGGAGGCGTGCATTCAACGAAGCTTTCAAGCACGAGAGCATCATCACCAGACGCGGAGTAGATGTACAGTTACCCGATCCTTCTCATTTTTCTTTTATTTTATGAGTCTGGGGTATGTTTGGGGTAGTTAGAGAAGTAGGATATATTTAAACAGTTATTGATCTTCCTACATTTTAAACACTGGTGTAGCCATAGGGGGGTTTTTCCCGCTAGCAGACAGGGTCTTGTTGACAGGCGAAATTGACCGCTCGTCAACTGGAGGAGTGAATCTGGTCCAGGGTTGTCTAAATAACCCAAGACATTTGGATTAATCCACTCCGACGGGTTTAGCGGCTCCGTTGGCCGATCTAAGTCCTAAAGAAAGCGAAAAAAAAAACTAAAGAAAACGCAAAAAAAAAAAACTTGATGAATAACAATCGCTGAAAACTATATATAGATCTAATATATATTTACAGTTTAACTGACTAATATTTGTTAAATAAATCTACTTATTATATGTACAATATATACAGTTGATTCTATTTCTAAGATATATATAATATGTACACAATACGAATTTTAATCTAAATCCGTGAAAATCAAATATAAATTGAGTTTTTTAAACAATAGTAAAACTATTATTTAATCTGTTTATATTCTAGAAATGGAATATCAAACTGTCTAATTGAAAATAGAAATAACAGATAGTGGAAGATGTTTTAACTGCAGGAAATTTCTGTATTCATTAAACTAATGAAATCAAACTAACAAATTGACCTGTTATCGCATCCAATATTTGTTCAATGTATAGCATCCAATCTCCTTGTCTGATGAGGTAAACCCACAACAAATCCTACAATTGCTTCTCATAAATGTGAAGCAGTAATGATTGGATCCGAATGATAGAACATATAAGAGATATAATCACAACAATCTCATAATTTCACAAGTAGCCACATTAAGATAAATCCTACTGTGAGAATTTGTGTTTAAACGTTCAATAAAGGATAAAGATAAATCTCTTAATTCAATGTTTGAACAAAATGATTGCTGTGTGTTAAATCTGGAACATAAAACATGGATAATATATAAATTTTTATCATACCAATTTGTAGTGAACCACGACAGTGAAAGCAATCATAATCTAATTACAAATTGAAATAATCATGACTTGAATAAAAACACAATATGGAGAAGCTAAAGTTGTGACTAATATTATATTCCATTCAAGTCTGTAAATGAGAAATCCATAGTTTTTTCCCCAGGAAGCGATGGTCTCATGTTTACAAAATAGCATGCTTATATAGGTTTCAGGAACAAAATGTTTCCTGTTGATAACATCAAATCTGTTCCAAAAATATGGGGGATGCAACCTCCCTGATTTTACTTGATATTAAAATACTAACAACCTAATCTATTTACTAAAAAACATAAAGTTGATATGGCTAGAAGTTGTCAACAGT
>ML804573.1:151341-183844 GCA_009831015.1 Picea engelmannii | reverse complement strand
TTGAGTTTCTTATTGGATGTTACGATGCACTTTTCCTTTTGGTTTGGTAACCTTTTTGGGAGATGGGTCACTTTTAAAGGTCCTTTGGTAAAAGTCATTTTTTCCAACTTTTTGCATATAAGTTAGGATTCCACCTCCACTTTCTGCATCTCATTGTCTTTTCCTCTTTTCCATAGGATCGATCCCACCGAAGTGAGACACGGAACCATCATTGCTACATTAGAAGTGTCATGATTTGATGGTAGATCCTACCTTTACATGGATTCCCTAGATAGATCCTTGTTGCATTTTGGCATCCATGATGTCTATAATGACTTTAGGCTCAGGAGTCCTTGTTAGTCCTGTAATGATTACAAGTTTGAGCCTCATTCTTTTGATGCACCATCACTCTTGGCCTCACCCTTGGGACTCCCAAAATAAGCATGCTTTGTTGTGTTTCAAGCTCGCTTTAAAATACAAAAGTAACAACCGACAAGACTACATTTATGTTTTTCAATCTTATCGGATTAATTGAGAAAAGTAACCTCCTGGAGTCTTCTTTAAGCCCTTTTCAGACTCTCTAAACATGAAAATAATGTCAAGCGATCCTGTTTCCCTTCACGCTCGCCAAGATAAAACTTGAAGGCACATCTGTCTAATGGTAATTTACCCCTTTTTTGGTTTGGATGGTCAATTTTACAAACAAAGGTATACTCTAAGAACTTCGGTTTGCTAGAAGAGTATTCTTAGGTATAATTTTAACCCTTTTTCGAGCTTGAGGGACTAAATTTATGAAAAAGAAATATTCTCCTTGGTTTTGGTTATCACCTTTTTTGGGCCTTGGAGATTATTTATGAAAAAGGAACCCCCATGGAGTCCATACTTAAGCTCTTTTCAGACTCCCTAAAATTGAAAGGATCGTCGAGTTACCTTGTTCTTTTACACTCATTAAATTGGTCAAGAAGAACATATACTGGCATGAGTTTACCCCTTTATCCGGCCTGTAGATTATGGAGGAAAAAGGTACACCTCGGGAGATTTGTCTCGTCGGGAGAGTTCTCCTCTGTAAATTTTATACTTTTTCAAGCTAAGGAGACTAAATCCATAAAAAGGATGTGAATCCATAGTTAAGCTCTTTTCAGACTCCTCAAAATTGAAAATATTGGCGAGTGATCTTGTCTTTGTCACACTTGTTAAAACGGTTTTGAATAGACGTCTTTTCGGTGCTAGTTTACCCCTTTTTCGAACCGAATAGACTATTTTCGAAAAAGGTACCCCACTAGAGTCTTCTTTTACATTTTTTCAGACTCTCTAAATGTGAAAAAACTACCAAGATTACCTTCTCTAGGCTCATTAAAAATACATTGAAGGCGGTTTCATTGTGTTTTGCTAATGCGTTGAGATTATAGGCTTGTGATAGTACATTTGATATCACATATTTCGTAATGTCTGGGATCGTGATAGTAGAGACCTAGTAGAATCAACTTAGTGTAGAGCTAGAGGCTTTTTGCATGCTATATGTTAAGACTTGTAGAGCTAAGTGTAAGTGATTGTAAGAGGCCTGTGTGCAGACTGTGTAAGAAAGCTTTGTGCTCTGACCTAACTCGATAAAGGAGGATCTGGTGAGGTGCACAGATCTCCTATCCTATGCGAAGTGGGTTTTTTGGGCTCTGTGCATGTAAGGAGATTGATAAAAGATAAAAAAGAAAAGAAGAGTTGATGGACGTAGCCCCACACTAGGGTGAACCATGTATATCCTGTGTTATGGTTTCTTTGTGTATTTTGGTATTGTCTTGTGTATATAATTTAATCTTAAGTGCAGTAATGAATGTATACATGAGTCTAGTATGATAACTTAGTGCTTGCGTGATGTGAATAAATTCTATATCTGATATTGTTCCATGTGCTAAGTGCTTAAATGTGTTAGATATTGTTGAATAATGTGTTTCTCTATAATTAGGGTTTGAATATGCGATGTGGATAAGGGTTAAATATTGATGAACATTAACTGCTAAGTGATTTTTTAGAGTGGTGTAATCATAGATCTATGTCCCAGCTAAGGTTGCAGACACTTCAGTCCTGTAACCACCCCTGCCTCTACCTCGGGTGAGACTTCATCTTATTTGCAGGTGTTTCCTAAAGGGTATTTAGGGTTTTTTTGGTGTGTTATTGAAGCATTGAACCCTGGGTCTGCCCCTGTGCCAAAAAATGGTTCTGTTGTCGGGACCTGAAACTGTGATTGCTGGGAACTGAAGAAAAGAAAGCTATGTGCGTAGATATTCTACTTTAGTGTGCAGTATTCTACTTGACTTGCGAATCTCTATGCTAAGAATATAAGTTTGATCCGAAGAAAAGAGGTAATATCTTGAAGCTTTGTGCTCTGAGAAAGGTAAGATAAGTGAAATTTTTTGTTCCGAAAGAATGAATCTAGGTATGTTTGATAAATTTTGTCCTGGCCTGAAAACTACGACACATTTAGAAGAAAGAAGATTTGATATGAATAGATCTAATATAAATAATGAAAGGTATGTTATTCCTATGCATAGAAAGAATGTTTGGACTAACAAATGGATGCAGGATCTTAGAAAGAATTTTTTGCAGGTTAGTTACTGTGATCCCAGTGCGCAGTACAGGAAAGGTTGGGGATCATTTAAGAGAAAGAGAGGATTAACCCTTTGTTACAGTTGCAGAAGACCGAGACATCTTGCTAAGGAATGTCCTGGTATAATACCTAGTTGTATTTGTTGTAAATCTATGGACCATGAAGTTTTGAATTGTCCTAGAATGATTTCTAAAGTTGAAAAGATGAATATGAAGCAAGAAAACTATGAGACATGCCAAGAAACTAAGGATATGATAGAATCCCAGAAAGAAACAAAGATTGTGTTACTACATATGAAAGAAACCTTGAATGATCACATAAATATCAACTTATCAGAGGTCTTAAAAGAGAAAGAGTACATAGAAACAAGAATAGGAGACTTCGACATAGATTGTGTCCTGGATGAGGAAACACAGGTGAATATCATGACAGAAAGAACTTGGGAAAATTTGGGAGCCTGCTATGGTTCATTCATTAGGAGGAATATGATTATTTAGAGGAAATTTGATAACCCTATGTGGAAGACTTACCCAGACATCTATGAGTGCTTAGGGCACTTTGACAGAAGAAGAATTTGAGATCATTAAGTTTGTTGAGAACAACACCCCATTTTCTATCTTTCTAGGAAAAACCTGGATTGAGAAAGATCAGATATGAAGGAAAGAAGAAGAGGAGGATCTAGAACATAAAAAGAAAGAACTAAGATATTTCATGGCTAGGAGAATAGCGCACTTTTTGGAAGAAAAAAAGGAACCCATCAAAGCTACTAAGGACCAAAGATATGGATTTTGAAGTTGAAAGGACACAGGAAGACTAGAGACACTTATATGTACAAGAGAGTAGAGAACCTACCTTAGAAAGAGAAGAAGCATTACCCTTGAATCCTATGAAATACCCTCCATAGTGTGAAGTTATCATTCCAAGAGGAGATAAGAATGATAATTGAAAGAGGAAACCAGTGATTCATATCACAGGAAAGAAGGCCATAAATCTCAGAAAGAAGAGAGAAAAGTTAGAAAAATTACGAGAGGCTCCAGAAAGAACTTCGCAAAAGGAAGGTTTCTAGAACTCTAACTTCTCCATAATATCAGTACAGAATAGATTGGAACTTTGCCATGATGGAGCAATATGATCGTTGGAGGCAATATTACCATTCAATCAACACTCTCGAACGGTTAGGAAAGAAGTTATGGATCGAAAGTTTTGGATCGTTGGGACCACACCATAACGGATGGAATTGCATTGAATGAGGATTTACGACCTGTTGAAAGAAATCATTATGAAAATATCTATTTATCCCATCAAGTGTTGCACCGAGAACACTTTTTCCAATTGTGATTATCCGAGCCCACAGAGAAACTTTTGATTTCATGTAGTTATCATTGAGACCTCGCATTCCATTTTGTTACATTGAGTAATTTTCACCGACCTGAGATATCATATCTCGAGTGTGCATGTCGGACGAAATTAGTGCAGCAGAAAAAATATTCGAAAAGATTCTAATAGACCTCAAGGTTGAGAAGGTGATCTCCACAAGCATCCAAGCCTCATCGACACGAGGAGTGCAAGACTCCCCATCGACTGCTCATGGATCTAGACCATCCTGAGCTACGACCGAGAAAAGAACCAAGCATTGTGATGACTTGGCGAATGAAAATCTAATCCCATCCATCCTACCCGACTACATCCCACCCCTGGCTGGTGTGGTGAGTCGTGACAGTGTACTGAGAGACTTTGAATACACAGTCATCACTGCGTACCTCCTGAGGGGAATACAAGTAGTTAGATTGCAATTGGAGAGGATTCCAACCTTGAATATCAGTGACTATAACTTAGGAGAATGTAAGAGCTATGGAATTCACAAATATTTGACCAAGATGAAGGGGAAGAAGTTGAAGATAATCCCCCAGCTATGGACTATGGACATCGTGAGGTCCATTGTCTTGAACATGATGAAAATACCACATTTTGGAAGGCACTAAGACGTTAACACATGCATTAAGCTCCTGATTTCATGCTTCCATGGTGGGTATCTATGTTTAGACAAATGCTTCACCATCGATCTGACATTGATCCATAGGATCACCAGATTGAGCATGTAGGGACCAGACCCACAAGAATTTTATCTAGGGAAATATGCAGATCGTTACCTCACACAAAATATCAAAGACACCTACAGAGATGTAGAGAAAGGGATGTGAGGCTACAAGGTAGCCTCCATTCAGAATGGCGCAGTGCACCTTTCTTTCCAGTTGATTGATGGTAAGCTAGTCTGAAAGAACAGACCCACATAGGTCACAGGGTTTGTTGTTGACCTGGCAGGGAAATGTGTGGAATGACTATAGATGAATTGGGCTAGTTACCTAGTCAATCAGTTAGAGCTAGATTGTCACAAAGATCAGGGTCAGGGATATGAGTTCCATTTTAGCTTCCTGTTGATCCTCATCACATTCACTACTTGGGAGATGTCGGAAGGTGCGACCTTTCCTGACATTGAACCGTTTGATCCATTAGCTGCAAATTTCACCATGCTCTGGTATTCGAGCAATATGGGGAAACAATGGTAGTCGAACGTGGTATTCCATACCTACTACCTACAAATGAAGATGGATATTGAGTCTTTCCCTCGTACGACATCGAACACCCTCGACAGGTTCAGGCCCCTTATGAAGTTCCGCACAGATAGGCATTTTATTTATATTACTGCATGCGCCAAAGAAAGTAAAGAAGAGCTTCAGTCCTACTACAAACTCACAGAGGAAGACATGGAAGAAATCACTAAGGAATGGCCCATAGAGTTCCTTATACCAGTCAACCAGGCAAAAATTTCCGACCCCAAACTCATTGGAATTATGGTGGTTACTCACGAAGAGTATGATGCGCCTAGCAGTAGCAGGAAGAAAAATAAAGAAGATGTACAGAAAATACACAACAAATCAGAAGATACTGCATTAGATTCACCTAGCAGAGGAGGAGACGATGAAGTGGACAAAGAAGAGAAAGAAAGATACGAAGACAAGAAGAAGCATGGCGAAGTAACACCGCCTAGGAACCCCCTTGAAGAGGTAGAGACATCCAAGAAAATAAATGTTTCCCCAACGAAACCTACATTGTGGAAAAATTCCAAAGAGAGTAAGCCTAAGCTGTAGACTGTGCTCATGTTCGATGACTTAGAATTCATTATTGCAACTGTATCAGATGCCTCAGAAGATATTTTGTAGAGAACTAAATCCAAACAAGAAACCATGTATGAAAGGATTGAATAAGAGCTCAGAGGAGTACAATAAGCCCCTCACTCCATCCAAGCAGTGTCCACTACGCACCCGCCACCAGAAGAACCAGAGTTGGGATATGAGCTTGCCCAAATCCACAGAATATTTGATGCGACCAAAGCTCACCTTCATCGCATGCAGGAAGAAAACAAAAAATCCATAGTGGCCCTGAATCAAGCACAAGAGGAAATCATAGAGAAACGTCGAGTTGTGAAACAAGAGAAGGATGACCTCCAAATCAAGATCGAAGAGGATAGATCACATATCTAGCAGGAGAAAGAACAACTACTCATGGAGCAAGTTGGATTTAAAGAAGCAGTCCGCAGAGCACTTCACTCTATGACGGGCTTAGATAAAATGGAGGAAGACCCAGTGGAGAATTAAGTGGCGAAACTTGCTGAAGCAATTCAATAGATTCAACAGAGAATAACATAATTCGAGCTACAAATAGTGCCAAGCACTCCGCAGGAAGTGCAAGACCAGAGACAAGCAACTTCCCGGAGCACAGTTGAAAGGATCAAAGAATTAGGTGTGGAATATAAACAACTAAGTAGTCGCAATGCGTAGACTTATGAGCACCTTACCGAGGAACCTGAACTAAAGACACTGGAGTCGCAGCTCTAGGAAACAAAGAAGCAATCAACAACAATACAAGCATAGTTAAATCCCTTGTCATTGGTCAAGTGAATGAAAAGATCAAAATAACAGTGCACGACTCAGTAACAGGTCCATTCCATACAAATCCAAGTCATGTAAGTGACTCAAAAGCTCCATCCAGTCCAGGATGCAGCTTCCCTACTTTTTTAGGAGATTGAAGGCCGAGGAGCAAAGTTGGAACAAGTAGTCACTTCAGTAGAAAAACACTTAGAGGGACCTGTGAACGAGGCATTTATTCAAGATTTCATTAAGAATGAGGCCTTGGTGCAACAACAGGTTGAAGTAGATCGATCCAAGATCGAGGCCTTTGAGGCAGAGTTACCCAGACCAAAGTGACTTGAGATGAGTCACAGGTGAGCATTGGGGGCCTATTGACCCTTGAACAAGTTTTGAATATCCTTGGTCATGTTTGACCCATTTTTGGACTTCGACAGGCTGGTCAAAGGTGAAGCGCAAGTTGAAGCGGTGATCACGGGATCTCGGCCCCTTTTTAGAGAATCTTTGGGATTAGGGTTTATGTAACGGGTATGGGATATCGACCCATGGGTTTACCCATGTTTAGGCCCATTTTGTAATGTATAAATAGATAACCAGGCGATGTAATAAAGGGTTGTGATAGTAGAGACCTAGTAGAATCGTCTTAGTGCGGAGCTAGAGGCTTTGTGCATGCTATATGTCAAGACTTGCAGAGCTAAGTGCAAGTGATTGTAAGAGCCCTGTGTGGAGACTATGTAAGAAGGCTTTGTGTTGTGACCTAACTCAGGGAAGGAGGATCAGGTGAGGTGCACATATCTCCTATCCTATGCAGAGTGGGATTTTTGGGCTCTGTGCATGTAAGGAGATTGATAGAAAATAAAAAAGAAGAGAAGAGTTGGTGGACAGAGCCCCACACTAGGGTGAACCATGTATATCCTATGTTATGGTTGCTTTGTGCATTATGGTTATTGTCTTGTGTATATAATTTAAGATTAAGTGCAGTAATGAATGTTTATATGAGTCTAGTATGATATCTTAGTGCTTGATTGATGTGAATAAATGCTAGATATGATCTTGTTCCATGTGTTAAGTTCTTATATGTGTTAGATCTTGTTGAATACTACGTTGCTCTGTAATTAGGGTTTGAATCTGTGATGTGGATAAGGGTTAAATACTGATGAATGTTAAATTTTAAGTGCTTTGTTAGAGTGGTGTAATCACATATCTAAGTCCCAGCTAAGGTTGCATAAACTTGAGTCCTGTAACCACCCCTGCCTCTACCTCAGGTGAGACTTCATCTACTTCGCAGGTGTTTCCAAAAGGGCTGGTAGTTAGGGTTTTTTTGGTGAATTTTTGAAGCGTTGAACCCTGGGTCTACCCCTATGCCAACAAATTGCATGCTTGTAGCTTTCTGTTTGTCTGTATTTGAATGCAGGCCAGCCTTGGGAGGAGGCGTGCATTCAACGAAGCTTTCAAGCACGAGAGCATCATCACCAGACGCGGAGTAGATGTACAGTTACCCGATCCTTCTCATTTTTCTTTTATTTTATGAGTCTGGGGTATGTTTGGGGTAGTTAGAGAAGTAGGATATATTTAAACAGTTATTGATCTTCCTACATTTTAAACACTGGTGTAGCCATAGGGGGGTTTTTCCCGCTAGCAGACAGGGTCTTGTTGACAGGCGAAATTGACCGCTCGTCAACTGGAGGAGTGAATCTGGTCCAGGGTTGTCTAAATAACCCAAGACATTTGGATTAATCCACTCCGACGGGTTTAGCGGCTCCGTTGGCCGATCTAAGTCCTAAAGAAAGCGAAAAAAAAAACTAAAGAAAACGCAAAAAAAAAAAACTTGATGAATAACAATCGCTGAAAACTATATATAGATCTAATATATATTTACAGTTTAACTGACTAATATTTGTTAAATAAATCTACTTATTATATGTACAATATATACAGTTGATTCTATTTCTAAGATATATATAATATGTACACAATACGAATTTTAATCTAAATCCGTGAAAATCAAATATAAATTGAGTTTTTTAAACAATAGTAAAACTATTATTTAATCTGTTTATATTCTAGAAATGGAATATCAAACTGTCTAATTGAAAATAGAAATAACAGATAGTGGAAGATGTTTTAACTGCAGGAAATTTCTGTATTCATTAAACTAATGAAATCAAACTAACAAATTGACCTGTTATCGCATCCAATATTTGTTCAATGTATAGCATCCAATCTCCTTGTCTGATGAGGTAAACCCACAACAAATCCTACAATTGCTTCTCATAAATGTGAAGCAGTAATGATTGGATCCGAATGATAGAACATATAAGAGATATAATCACAACAATCTCATAATTTCACAAGTAGCCACATTAAGATAAATCCTACTGTGAGAATTTGTGTTTAAACGTTCAATAAAGGATAAAGATAAATCTCTTAATTCAATGTTTGAACAAAATGATTGCTGTGTGTTAAATCTGGAACATAAAACATGGATAATATATAAATTTTTATCATACCAATTTGTAGTGAACCACGACAGTGAAAGCAATCATAATCTAATTACAAATTGAAATAATCATGACTTGAATAAAAACACAATATGGAGAAGCTAAAGTTGTGACTAATATTATATTCCATTCAAGTCTGTAAATGAGAAATCCATAGTTTTTTCCCCAGGAAGCGATGGTCTCATGTTTACAAAATAGCATGCTTATATAGGTTTCAGGAACAAAATGTTTCCTGTTGATAACATCAAATCTGTTCCAAAAATATGGGGGATGCAACCTCCCTGATTTTACTTGATATTAAAATACTAACAACCTAATCTATTTACTAAAAAACATAAAGTTGATATGGCTAGAAGTTGTCAACAGTGCTTCATATCTCCTTGGAATCATGGGTTCCTGTTAACAAATGAAAATGGGGAAATTTTAGATATGTTTTCAATTATAAAATCAAGCAATTCAAATTTTTTCTAATTGGCTACATAATCTTACGATTCTGTAGCTAGTTATAATTACAACTACAATCATATTTTATTCAACAAACAAAACAAATTAATCTTTACAAGAAAGGCAATCTATCCAATCAAATAATATATCCTAATTGGAGAGTGACGAAATCATACTAAAATCCAAAAGATCATACCTCAAATCATGGGACTAAAACATATCAAGCAATCTTGGAGTTTACTATTGCTATCGCTGCCTCTACATTCTTAAAAATAACAGATCCTGTAGTTTTTTGGCGTTTCTCCTTTGCTTGAGTTATGGATTGGAGTCTACTGTTCTCTCTTGTCAACAGATCCACTTGGTATTTTAAAGATTTAAGTTGGGACTGTAGCAAATGCACGTCCATATAATACTTGTCGATCCAGGATCGACACTCACTACATTGTGGTTATAGGGACTGTGCATTGGCACTGATAGCATTAACGGTTGGAGAATCATCCACATGAAAGGTAGGTTTGTCATGGAGATGGATGCCAGGAAAATCAGGATTATCCTTTAGACATGGAGGCAGGTTGCTAACATAATCGTAGGGTCTGTCAGGGCAAAGTCCATATGACAATGGATACTCTTCGGCCAAGAACATTTCAATTTCCGAATCTGAGTATTCACTTACCTCAGTTGTGTTTTTTGTGTCTGCATAGGGTTTGGATTTGTTTTGAGCACATCGTGAAATCAAACGACCGGCCCTTTTATTCTTATAATTAACATCAACGTTGCCCTTTAGTTTCTTCCCTGTGGGTTTTTTCACAATTTTAGTGCAACTCTTTGGGTTCGAATATGGTTGAGTAGCATCAGGGTAGGTTGAGGGTTCAATATTAGGGGCAGGATCATAGGGCAAGAACGGTGGAGGAGAGGTGGTAGGTTTCACAAGGGTTTATGTGATAATAGGCTTATCAACCAGCCCCAACTCACTATTACCAAAACCATTTCGTAACACAAAAGAATCCCAACAATCGTTGTGTAATTGCAACTGATGCACAAGGATAATTTTAATTAACCCATGATGGAATAAACTAGAATCAGACTTCTGCCTCCTAAACCACTTTCCCATCTTGTACAGACTTCTAAGCAGGAAGTAGGGAATGTTTAATGGGAAGTCAATGAAACTCATAAGCAATCGTAGGTGATACAGGAAAACCAACCCAAATCTTCCTTCACACGTAATGAACTATTTCACAATAGCAAGAATATCATGCCACCTAGGTTTTAAAGATGAGACAGGCATACCTCGTTCACAACTAGTAATTTTTCGTGAGGTGAACAACAAAGTCCAGGGGACCTCTTCAACTTTTGCGTTCTTGAACCACTTTTGCCCGACAGCTGGTAAACCAGTAGATTGGCTTATAAAATCTTCAGTTACCTCTAGCTGCATGTCACCTATCTTTTCTCTGCAACCGTCAAAGGTCAATGCGAATTCTTGGGTAACTCTCAGATTGAAACCCTTAAATTTTTCACTGAATACACGCCAACCGTTCCTTTCTAAATCGTCCCTGGCGTTATCATACGATAACAAGTTTTGGATGCCATTGGGCTCAATCCTTACCACTGGAGCCATGGCGAACAGAAGGGAATCAACATAGAACTCGGAGGTAGGGTTTGAAAAAAAACCACAGAGCCATGGCCCCGAGTTTCCACAAAACAATACTATGACTGTTCAAACGGTAGGCAGAGGCATTAATCACCATGTGTGGGAATGAAATCATGAAGCCCGAGGCCATACAGAGCAGTAATATCATGTTGTACTTCATATGACACCTTGGCATATGGGTACGCATAAGGATCAGAACACTTGAAAACCATAGTATGCACATCCATGACTTGATTACAAAGGTAAATGTACCAAAAAAACATTGAACAATTAAAAGTTTTATGAATCAAAACCCCATCGATATTAATCAACTATTAATGAGTGGAGGTTTTTCACTTATGTAACCAAGGCACGTTTAGGACCAAGGGGTTATAAACAAAGAAAACAATCTTGTTCATAGCAAAATATGACAATTCGATAATAGACCATATGAACAGTTTTCCTTAATCAAAAATCGAAACAAAGTGTCAATTCCAACTGTGAGTTTTCATGCTTATAGTCATGAAAACAAAAATCGAAAGGAAGATGTGTAAAAAGCGACAAGTGACAAGTGTCATTTAGTGAGAATGGGTATGACGAGTAACGAGAATGTAAAGACCCTGTGTAGGCAGCTTATAAAAAATAGAAATTATATTATTGCTGCCAACAGGTCTAGGATCGACATCTATGAAATCGACAATTGCTCGGTCGAATTCTCACTCCATCTCTTTTCCAGACGGCTCTATGTTCTTTCCTTATCAATTGAAACAATAACTTGCTTTCCCCCCCTTTTTTTCGACTTTATAGAGGGACACAGTGGAGTGACCACTGTTCCACACTAACAATTGTCCCTTTTTCACTTTTGGCAGTGTGTCATAAACGTGGTACCATTGTACATGTTAATTGTTTTCCTTTGCATATTGTCTTCAAAATTTTTCCCTTTCTGTCATGCTATGGTCATTAATTTTGTGTACAATATGTCACAATTCCAACCGTCACTTCCATTTGGCTCTTGTTTTCCACAACTGTCATTTTCCAAATTGTTGCCTTGTCCGACCGTCGGTCCTTTTTCTGATGCGCTGGGATTTTTGGGTGCGTAGAGTCCTTGGCTTTTATACCCTTTCCTTCTAACGTAGTATTATTTTTTCGTTGTGATGACTCAATGACTTGTGCATGCTGACTCTTTTTTCTTTTCGTCGCACTAATTTTCTACTACGCGGTAATTGTCAAGTTGTTGTTGGTCAACTATCCTTGTACAACTTCAGTCAACTCCCATTGACCATTCCTCTGATTTATATTCCTCCTAAGTCCTTCAATTGTATGGATCCTCCATCTGTGATAGTCTTGACCTCATATGGTTCCAACCAATGCATTCTGAACTTTCCTGGATGTTGAAAAAACTTGTTGTCATACAATAGGACTATGTATCCTTCCTTGAAAAATTTTCTCTTGATATGTTGGTCATGCCAAGATTTGTCCCTTGCTTTCTGTACTTGTTGGTAAAATCTTGCTAGAATCCTATATTTTTCCATGTTCATCAGCTGACATAGCCTTTCTTGTACTGCGCCTCGTTCTGTCATGTCCGTAATCACTGCTACATGCAGACTGGGTACCAAAAATTCTAGTGGCACCACTGCTTCTTGTCCATATACCAATTTGAATGGAATTTTTCCTCTCAGCTTCTTCCAGGTAGTTCTATATGCCCATAATATTGCTGGTATCTTTGAATCCCAGTCATCCCTCTTGACATTGCAAATCTTGGTTAAGGCATTCTCTAAGATCTTGTTGAAGGATTCCACTGTTCTATTTTCCTGAGGATGGTATGGTGTACTTTTCTGATGGTAGACCTCGAATTCTTCAGTTAGAGATATGATAGTGTTGTTGATAAAGTGAGTGCCTTTGTCACTCATCATAATCCTTGGACATCCAAATATGGTGAGCACATGTTCAAACAGGAAGTGTGTTGTTGTCTCTACGCTACAATCTTTAACTGGTGTTGCCTCTGCCCATCTTGAGAGGTATTCCGTCACAATGATAATGTATCATGCTCCTAATATTATTGTGGGTGGGTGAATTGGCCCAACAAACTATATAGCCCATTTTTCAAACACTTGTAGCATCACTTTTGGATGTAAGGGAATCTCATCCCGTATTTTTGGTTTTTCGACCCTCTGACAAAAATTGCATTGTTGACAATATTCCTTTGCATATCTATGAATAGTTGGCCACCATAATCTCGCACGAAGTACCTTATGCATGGTAGCTTTCCCTACATAGTGTCCTCCCGCTATTCCTTCATGGGTGTCTGCCAGTATCTTAGGCCTTTCATGATCTAGTGCACATCTTCTCAAGATGTTGTCTACCCCCATTTTATATAAGTGTCTGGCAATCAAATAGTAGTCGGTTGCTCAGACAACCAGATTTTTCCTCTGTGTGGTGTTAAATTCCTATGGCACAGTCCCTATACTTAAATACTCTATAATGTCAGCAAAATAATCATCCACGATCTGAACTAAAAATAATTATTCTTCAAGGAAGGTATCCTCTAAGTTTGTAGGCTCCTCACCATTGGTGACCCTTGACAAATGATCAAGTCCTGCATTTAGCTTCCCTGGTTTAACTATGACTTCAAAGTCAAATTCTTGAAACAATAGTAACCATCGACAGATTTCCCCCCCCAACATTGGCTTGTTTACTAGGTACTTAAGGGATGACTGAATAGTTAACATATTAAAATGTTTGTCAATTAGGTAATGCCTGAACTTATGAAATGAGTAGACCATAGCTAAACATTCTCTTTTTGTGGTATTGTAATTTTTCTTAGAGTATGACAGTTTCCTTCTTACAAATCCTATGGGATGGTCCAAATCCCCTACTCCTAGTTGCATCGGAATAGCTCCCAGGGATATGGTTGATGCATCTACGTGTGCATGGAATGTATTCTCCCAATATGGAAATACTAAGATGGGTGTTGTGACCATCTTCTCCTTCAGGGTGTCCAATCTACACTGACATTCCTCATTCCACTAAAATTTAGTATCCTTCTTGAGCAATTTCTCCATCAGCACAATGATCTGCGCATACCCCTTTATAAATTTTCTATAATATCATGTATGTCCCAATGTGTCCCTCAACTGACATACTGATTTTGGTGGTGGTAATTTCACAATGACTGAAATATTTGTAGGATCCATGATCAAACCTTGTCTTCATACTATGTGACCCAACAGAATGTCGAAGGGTGTTCCAAATATACATTTCTTAATGTTCAAGGATATTTTTCATTGCCTTCATCTTTATAACATCAGACTCAACATCTTTACATGAACCTTCAACAGGTTGTGCATTGTTAGATCATCCAAATATACCTCTAGAAACGGATGGATGAATTATTTGAAGGAAAAAATGACTACTCTGGAAAAAAATGTTGGTTCATTCTTCAATACAAAAGCATGACTATATACTGGTAGGATCCCCATTCTGTTGCAAAGGTAGTCTCTTACCGATCTTCTGGTGCTATATTGATTTGTTGGTAGCCTGAGAATCCATTAGTGAATGAGTATGCTTCCTGACCTCCCATGTTTTATGGGACTTCATCTGTAAAGGGTGTAGGGAAGGGGCCATGTAGGAAAGCATCATTGAGATTTCTTAGATCTACACACATTCTTATGCCTCCTTGTTTCTTCTCCTAAACTACCATGAGGCTTATCCATTTTGATTCTTCTACAAGTTCTATGATTCCTGCTTCCAACATTCTGTCGAATTATGCTTTGACTTTCTACTTGTATATGGGTTTCAATCTGTAAGGCCTCTATTTGATAGGTCTTGCCTCTAGTTTGAGAGGGATATTAATTTCTCCAAGTTCTCCTGCAATAGTCCTTTCCATTATTTGCTCGTCCCAGTAGTCCCCAATACTGGCCATTTGGGATTCTCAACTATCCCAATGTTGACTTTCTTCACCTTGATCGACACAACAATTACTTATGATTCTAGGGGTGGACCTTCAACTTCCTTAATCTGAATATTGTGTTGATCATCTTCATTTGGTCCTTCTTCCTACACATGATAGCATGAAAACATTTCTTTCATTGTCTGTCTATTATGTTGTTGTTCTTCTATTATGATTTCAAATTCTGGTTACTTAAGGAATATCACCCCTCTTATCTTATTAAGTGTTGCATCTATGTTGGGGTTATCATGCTCTAATGAGAAAATGATTGTAAAGTTATGCTGCAATACTAGACAGATCGTAGTTCATCTATGTAGTTCTTGGTCTATGTACCAGATTGCTAGGATACCCTCTAATGTGTGTACAAAATGATGAGGCCATTCCTCTAGGGGTGTCATTTTCCACAGTTCTCTACACTTCTCCAAGTGTTCCTCTAGTGCCTCCTATCCATTTTATTTCTGAGTTGTGCTCCTCTTTTGTTCTGCACTGAATCTGATGCGTAGTAGTATTTTTCATTGGTACCAGTTGTTAGCACTGGAAGTCACCTCTAGATTGCAGAAGAGGTAATCCCAATACCCATCTGTCTGTATGTCACATTGAATAGCTTTAAAGAGTGGTCTAATGGATGCAATCTCAAGATTATATTTCTTTAACTCAGAAAACTGGGTTGGAATGCACAGGCAAGCAAGGTCTCAATCTAACTTCAGTCAGTAAGTTGTAATAAGGGTGAGTAGGGGGGAGAAATTGAGGAAAATGAAGAGGTATGTTATGGACATCTGGTCTTGTAGCAGCCTAAGGAGGAAAAACTCATAATTCAAGATCCTCTTGGTTCAGACTTTCAAAGAACTGAATGAATTTATTACTAAACTGAAATCAAACATACATCACAATTCAATAATAACAACCCGACTGGATCATCCATGCCCAATTCATTCAGCGTTAGGGGAAAAAAATCACAACAAGCTGATTAAAACTAGTCATGATGCTACTATGATCAAACCTACATCACAAGAACATAACTACCCTCGACTGGATCATCCAGTCGAGTTCTTATTATTGAATTGTGATGTATGTTTGATTTCAGTTCAGTAATAAATTCATTCAGTTCCTTGAAACTCTAAACCAAGAGGATCTTACCTTCTCAGTTTTTCCTCCTTAGGTTGCTAGAAGACTGGATGTCTGTAGAAGACCTCTTCATTTTCCTCAAGTTCTTCCCCATACTCACCCTTATTACAACTTATGGACTGAAGTTAGATTGAGACCTCACTTGCCTATGCATTCCAGCCCAGTTTTCTGAGTTAAAGCGATATAATATTGAGACCTCATCCATTATACCACAATTTAAAACTATTCGTTGTGACATATAGACTTATGGGTATTGGGATTACCTCTGCTGCAATCTAGAGGTGACTTCCATTGATAATATTTATGGTGTCATTGTCGGGGACGAATTGAAGATTTTCCCTGGGATTGAATGACAAAGCTTACTGGTTCTGAAGGTGCATCAAGACTTAGTACATCAAAGGTTACAATTGTGCACCTGATGACTCCACTGTGGTGATTCCATTGAGATGACTCCATTGTTTCAGTTGTGGCTTCCAGGGGTAGACACATGAGGTCTACTCCACAGCTTCCTTTAGTGACACCTGAAGCTGATCGAGAGAAAATTATCAGAAGACAAAGTACCTTTCAAGAGGGAAATTCTACTATTGAACCAAGTGATTCTGGTAATTTTCATTATTCTCCTATAGCAATTCTAGTAGTTGTTTCTCATTTTCCTATTACACCATCTATTGGAGCTTCTAGAAGTTTAAATTTTGGGAGTGTTCCTACTAATTTCCCTTCTCCCAGTTTCACTACTCCTCCTGTTAAAGATATTGGTTTTGAAGAGAGGGAAACCTATGTTCCCTCGAGCCCTGAGGCCTTTTCTCCAAATCCTTAGTTTTTTCCCTTTGTTCCCAGGAGCACACCTCCCATATCCCCTATATGAACCTCATCCCCCCTGGTTCTCCTCATGTTCACACTCCAATGGCAGGAGATAATCCCCCCATAAATAGAATGGATGCTATAGTAGCTTCCATATACACTCCTCTTATTTTCCCTCATCCTCTTAATTCCCTCCCAGTCGTTGGATACCTTAAGCAGTTGCCTAAGTTCACGAGGGAGGGATATATCACTGCAAAGGAGCACCTTGTAGCTTTCTATAGTTATGTTGATAACTATGTCATAGTAAATGAAGATGTGTGGATGAGGATTTTATTCCACAGTCTTGATGGAGAAGTCAAAAAGTGGTTTAGGGCCTTGAACCCTAGATCCATTGATGGGATTGAGGCTTTAGATGATATCTTCTTGAGAAAATGGGGGGATAAAAAGGAATTCATGTATTATATCACAAAATTCGGGTCCCTAAAGAGAAAAGAGGGAGAGTCTATCTTTGACTTCTCCAAAAGATTCAATAAAATGTATAATAAGATCCCTACTGAGATAAATCCTATAGAGGCCTCTGCCAAAATCATATATGCTAGTGCTTTTTACCATGATTTCTGCCTCCTGTTAAGAGAGAGAAGAGCTACCTCCTTTTCACATATGCAAGATGAAGCCCTGGAAGTAGAGTCTAATATATTGGCAGTTGATCAACTCGGGAATAAGGCTGATAGAGACAGAGGAAGAGGAATATCTGAATCCCCAACCTCCATTTCCTCTACCCCGCTCCCCCCCCCTCAAATGGAAGAAGTAACCAAGTTACTAAAATAACTTTCATCTAAAATGGAAAGGTTGGAATTAGAAGGGAAGAAGACATACATAAATCCTCAAAATGTTGATAACAGAGACAACTTCAGGAGGCCGAATAAAAATGCTCCTCAGATTATGCAAAGAGAACCTCGGAACAGAGATAGGGATGATCAGAAAATTCATACCCCTCTTCAAAACAACCTTGTTACAGATGAGGGTGGGGAGGAAGAAGATCTCAATCCAAAAATTCATTGTCTTGAAGATACATCCTCTTCTCCTCACTAAAATCAATCAACATATCAGGAGTCTCTCATGGAAAACCAATTAAATGAGTTGGGAAAAGGGGATAAGGCCATAGACAACCCAAATAGGTACAACCTTAGGTCCAAAAAGAAAGGAGGAAAGCCTGATGTTAGTGATCGACCTACTAGAGAAAAAAATCATGTTGAATATGTAGCAAGTAGTAGCTAGGAAAAGAAAGCCCAGAATCCCTCACCAGTAGCCAAAAGTCCCATCCCAGAGGTAAGAGAAATTCTGAAGCCCCCCTCCTATTTTAACTTTGAGCATGAAATTCAGAAGATTAGGATTCTTGTCCCCCTTTCAGAGGTGGTCAAGCATGAGGACTTTAGGAGATCCCTATCTAAGTTTTGATGCCTGAACCCTCGAATCACCCCACAGACTCAATCAATTTGCAAGATGAAAATCCAATAGTCATATTAGGTCCCATAGTAGAATATGGAGATGATTCATCCCCTCCCTTCTACATATCATTGAACATACATGATAAGGTATTGCATAATTGTTTGATGGATTCAGGGGCATCTCATAATCTCATGCCCAAAACTATCATGAAGGAACTAGGACTTGAATTCACCAAAGCATACCATGACTTGTATTATTTTGATTCAAGGAGGGTGCAAGGTCTTGGGGTCATCAAATATCCGGTTGTGACCTTGTTTCAGCTGCCCATGAAAATTTTGGTCATGGATATTGTAGTGGTTGATGTTCCCACAAAGTTTGGCATGTTATTGTTAAGATCTTGGATAAAATGTCTTGGGGGGACATTGCAGATGGACCTCACATATGGTACTATTTTTGTGTTTGTGGGGGAGCATAGAAGACTATACAGAGAAGCTCAGCTGGCCTATATTATTAGTGATGAAGCAGACCCCACCAATCATCCTATATTTTCCATTGATAATGATTTGGGATCCAGCTTATTGCAACTCACTAATGTCCCTGAATCTCCTCTTGAAATCAGAAAACAATCCCTTAATCTTTGTGAAGATTTGTTGGCCCTTGACCAATTTTTGAGGCTACTTGGTCATGTTTGACCTATTTTTGGGACTTTGATAGGTTGTCGAAGGAGAAGCGCAAGACGAAGTGGAGATCATAGGATATCGACCCCCTTTTGGGTTTTTGGATTATGTAACGGGTATGGGAATGTCAGCCCATGGGTTTACCCATGCTTAGGACTATTTTGTGTGTATAAATAGATGCTAAGGTGATGTAGTGAGTATGAATGGCTAAGTGATAGAGTTGGATCTAGGTGATTAAGAGTGGTAAGTGATTTGTGCATGCTATGTGAGACTTGCAAAGCTACATACAAGTCATTTTAAGAAACTATGGAAGGTTGTGTGCTTGGATCCACTCAGGGAAGGAGGATCTAGCGAGGTGCGCAGATCCCCTATCCTCTGTAGATTAGGGTTTTTGAGGATCTGTGCATGTAACTGATTAAAGAAGCTAATAAAGAAGACAAAGAGTTGGTGGATATAGCCCCAGGGTGGGGCTGAACCATGTATATGTTGTGTTGCTCTTCTTTGTGAAATGTGTTGATGTGTTTATATGATAACTTGCTTAGTTCTTTGATATAGATGAATGGTAGATAGATATGTTAATTCTTTGTTCTTAACGGTATGGATGAATACTAGATATGGCCTATGTGGATGTGCTTAGTGATTGAATATAGTAGACCTGGATGAATATTTTGATACTCTGTAATTAGGGTTTAACCGCGTTGTAACTAAGATTGGATATTGATTAATGTTAATTGTTGAGTGCTCTATTAAGTGTTAGAATCACAAACCTGTGTCCCAGCTAGGGTTGCAGACATCTGAATCATGCAACCACCCCTGCCTATACCTCAGGTGAGACTTCATATTCTTCACAGGTGTTGTCGAAAGGGATGATAGTTAGGGTTTTGTTGGTGCGTTGTTGTAGATTTGAGCCCTAGGTCTGCCCCTGTGCCAACAAATGGTTCGATTTCCATGACCTGAAACTATGATTGCTAGGAACTGAGGAAGAAGAATCTTTGTCCAAAGATCTGACTTGAAACTATGATTGTTGGGAATTGAGGAAGAAGAAGCTTTGTGCAAAGATCTGACCTAAACCTGTGATTGTTGGGAACTGAGGAAAAAGGATCTTTGTGCGAAGATCTGAATAGAAAAAGATAAAATATCTGTATGTATATTTGTTTCCCTAGTGCGTAATATTCTACTTGATTTGTGAAGCTCTGTGCCAAGAAGAAGGGTCAGATATGAAGAAAAGAGGTAATATGTGCAAGCTTTGTGCTCTGATAAAGGTAAGAATAGTGAAATTTTTTAGAAATGAAAGTTGTGTGCTCTGTTGAAGATAAGATAAGTGGAAAATTTTGTTTCTAAAGTATGAATCTAGGTATGTTTGATCATATTTGTCCTATCTTGTAAACTAGGTCACTGATAGAAGAAATAATATTTGATATGAGTAGATCTGATAAGAATAGTGAAAGATATGTTATACCTATGAATAGAGAGAATGTTTGGACTAACAAATGGATACAAGACCCTAGAAATAACTTGTTTCGGGTTAGCTACCATGATCCTAGCGCATGGTACAAGAGAGCTTGGGGATCATTTAATAGAAAGAGAGGACTAACCCTTTGTTACAGTTGCAGAAAACCAGGACACCTTGCTATGGAATTCCCTAGAAGAATACCTAGTTGCCTCTGTTGTAAAGATATGGATCATGAAGTATTGGATTGCCCTAGAATGATTGCCAAGATTGAAAAGATGAATATGAGACAAGAAGACCATGAGAAATATCAAGCAATTGAGATTATGGCAGAACCTCAGAAAGAATCAGAGAAAGTATTGCTACAAATTAAAGAAACCCTGAATGATCATCGACATATCATCTTATCAAAGATCTTCAAAGGAAAAGAGTGCATTGAAGCAAGAATAGAAGACTTCAAAATTCACTGCGTTTTGGATGAAGAAACATAGGTAAATATTATGACAAAAAGAACTTGGGAAATTCTAGGAAATCCTGCTATGATTCCTTCAATGGGAGGAATAGGGTTATTCAGAGGAAAGCTAATAAACCTATGTGGAAATCTCACCCAGATATCTATGAATTCCAATGGAACTTCGACAGAGGAAGAATTTGAATGTGTTAAATTTATTGAGAACAACGCTCCATTAGCTATGTTACTAGGAAAACCTTGGATTGAAGGAGATCGGGCCATAAGGAAAGAAGAAGAAATCCTAGAGCAGAAGAATCAAGAGTTAAAATATTTCATGACTAGGTGGATCACACACTTGATCGAATAACAGGAGAACTGAGTGAAGCTATTTAAAACCAAAGACTTGGATGTCTAATTGCAAGAACACAAGAAGATTTGCATAATATTGAAGTACCTATCCTAGATAGAGAAGAAGTATTGCCCCCGATTTCTAGGCAATAATCTCAATAGCGCGAAGTTACTATGCTAAAATAAGATAAGAATCATAATGGAAAAAGGAATATCGAGATGAAGCTCACTGGAAAGAAGGCTAGAAAACTAAGTAAGAAGAGAGCTAAGATAAAAAAATTATAGAAAGTTCCAGAGGAAACTTTGCAGAAGGAAAATTTGCAAAATTGGAACTTTGTCGGGATATCAGAACTGCGTCACATAGCACTTCACCATGGTGAAGAAATAATATCATTGGGAATAGTATAACCGTTAGACCGACAACCCAAACAGGTAGAAAGGAATTTATGATCAGAAATTTTGCCACCAGACCATTGGGACCGCGCCATAATGGACATAACTGAGTTAATGAAGGATTCTCAGTCGTTGCAAGAGATATGTTTCCAAGTTATCTATTTATCCCACCACGCCTCGCAATGAGAACACTTTTTCTAACTGTGAATCTGAGCTTGCAGATTAGTTTATTTCACACAGTGATCATCGCGCTATCACCATTCATCCCATTGCATTGAGAAGTTACTCTTCAAGACTAAGATATTAAACCACGAGCGTGCATGTCCGATGAGCTCAGCGTTGCAGAGAAAATTTTCGAATAAGTTCTCATTGACCTAATGACTGAAAGAGTAATGTCTACAAGTATTCAATCATCATCGATGAGAGGAGGGCAAGCCTCTCCGTTGATTGCTCATGAAGATGGACCATCCTGACCTTCAGCAGGAAAGAGAACCAAACACAAATATGACCTAGCAAATGCGAAGTTGTTCCTGACCATATTACCTAACTACATCCTGCCTCTGGTTGGCGTGGTGAGTCATGATAGTGTTCCAAGAGATTTCAAGTACACCATGGTTACTGCATACCTCCCGAAGGGTATATGCACAGTTCGAGCCCAGTAGGACAAGATCGCAGCATTGAAGTTCAATGACTTCAACCTTGGAGATCGCAAGAACTATAGCATGCTCTCCCTATACAAATACTTGACCAGGATGAAGGGGAAGAACTCAAATATAATCCCCCAGCCATGGATGATGAACCTCACGCAATCCACCCTATTAAATGTAATGAAAATACCACACTTCAGAAGGCACCAGGAGGTCAACGCCTGTGTCAAGCTACTTTTTTCATGTTACCATGGTGGCTACTTATGCCTAGACCTTCGTATCACAGTTGATCCCACATTGATCCATAGGAACACTAGATTAAGTATGCAAGGACCTGACCCACAAGAGTTCTATCTAGGAAAATCCACACATCATGAACTAGCACAAAAGATCAAGGATACATACGACGATGTTGAAAAGGGGACACGAGGCTACAAGGTAGCCTCCATCTAGAATGGAACAGTGCACCTAGACTTCCATTTAATAGCCGGAAATCTAGTAAGGAAGAACTAACCCATGTAGGTCACAGTATTTGTTGTTGACCTTGCAGGGAAGTGCGTGGAAGGTCTACAGATGAACTGGGCAAAGTACCTAGTTAATCAGTTGGAACTAGACTGTCACGAAGCATGGGATCAGGGCTACGAGTTTCACTTTAGCTGGCTCCTGATCCTCATCACCTTTGTTTACTGGGTGATGTCAGAAGGTGTGACCTTTCTAGATATTGAACCATTCGAGCCACTTGCTGTGAAGTTCACAACACTCCGGTACTCAAGTGATATGAACAAACAGTGGCATTCGAATGCTATTTTTCATACATATTACCTTCAACTGAAGAGATCCATCGAAGTTGAACCTCGCATGACTCTGAACACCCTACAGATGCTTCGACCCTTGATGAATTTATGTGCATATCGACACTTCATCTACATTACATCGCGAGCCGATGAACATAAGGAGAAACTTCAGTCATACTACAAGCTCATGGAAGAGGACCTTGAGGAGATCACCAAGGACTAGTTGAAAGACCTCCTTATTCCTGAAGACCCTATAAAGATGTCTGACCCTGACAACCCAGAGACCACACACAAAGAAAATGATACACCTGGACACAGTAGAAGGAAGAAAATTGAAGAGGTCCAAGACTTAAGCAACCCCTTAGGCAAGACTGCTTCAGTATCACCTAACTGAGAGGGTGATGAAAAAGTGGAAGAAACCAATGGAAATGAAGATGAATAGAAGCAAGGTGAAGTAACACCTCCTAGAGATGAGGTTGATCCCCTGAAGAAAAGGAAGGTTTCTCCCAAGAAACCCTCTTCGCGGAAGAAATCCAGAGCCAACTTGACCAAGATGCAAACTATACTCACTGCTGATGATTTTGACTTCATCATAACAACCCTAAATGATGCTTTGCTAGAAATCATGGAGAAACAAGAAGCTAAGTAGGAGAAAATGTACGATAGAATTGAGGTCGAACTATGAGGGGTACAACAGGCCCTTCAGTCCAGTTGTACAGTATCCACTGCGTCCCTACCCTTGAGAGAACCATAGTTGGGAGATGAGCTAGCCCAACTCCATCATCTAGCATATGCAACCGAAGATCACTTTCGACGAGCATAAGAAGAAACAAAACAAGCCAGCTAGGCCTTGAAGCAAGTGCAAGGAGTACTCATAGAACAACTTCGACTTGTAGAACAAGAGAAGGTTTCTCTCCAGGCAAAGTTTGAAGAAGAGAAAGCATAGATGCAACAAGAAAAAGAAAAGTTTCTCGCAAAGAAACTCGAAGTGAAAGAGGCAGTCAACATAGCACTTCTCTCTGTGAAAATATTAGAGCCACAAGTAGAAGACCAAGTCATGCATCAAGTAGAGCAACTCATAGAAGCTATCCAGTAACTACAACAATGAGTAGAAGACTAAGAGCTTTGAACCATGCCCAGCACCCCACGGGATGTGAGGGATCAAAGAGAAGAAACTATTTGAAGAACAGTTGAGTGAATCAAATCCCTCGCCATGGAATGTGAGAAACTCAGTGATTGAAGTGCTCAGACCTATGAGAAAATCACCGAGAATCCAGAACTGAAGGCACTAGAGTCATAGCTCCAAGAGGCGAAGTATCAAGCAGAGACAATACAGGCATAGTTGAATCCCATGTCATCTTTGGAAAGAATGAAGCGATCCGAGGAGCAGAGTACTGCCCAGTAGCAGGTCCACACTATTCAAAGAAGAGTCATGGAAGTGAATCAAAGGCTCCAACCTATACAGGATCAAGCTTACCAACTAGTCACAGAGATCGAAGGTCGAGGAGTAGAAATGGAGCAAGTCATCACTGCAGCTGAAAAATGCCTAGAGGGACCTGTCAATGAAGCAATCATAAAAGAGTTCACTAAACAGGATATCGTGGCACAACAACAAGTCGAAGCAGCTTGAGCCAAGATCGAGGCTTTTGAAGAAAAACTAGTTAGATGAAAGTGACTCAGGACAAGTCACAAGTGAGTGTTTGGGGCCTGTTGTCCCTTGACAAAGTTTTGAGGATCCTTGTTCATGTTTTACCTATTTTTAGGAATTTGATAGGCTTTCAAAGGTGGAGAACAAGACGAATCAGAGATCACAGGATCTTGACCCCTTTTAGGGCCCCTTTTTGGGTTTTGGGATTATGTAATGGGTATGGGAATGTCGACCCATGGGTTTACCCATGCTTAGGCCTATTTTTTATGTATAAATAGATGTTAAGGAAATGTAGTGAGCATGAATGGCTAAGTTCTAGAGTTGGATATAGGTGATCAAGAGTGGTAAGTGTTGTTTGCATGCTATGTGAGACTTGCAGAGCTAAGTGCAAGTCATTGTAAGAAACTGTGGAAGGTTGTGTACTTGAATCCACTCAGAGAAGGAGGATCTAGCGAGGTGCATAGATCCCCTGTCCTCTGTAGAGTAGGTTTTTTGAGGCTCTATGAATGTAACCGATTGAATAATATAATAAAGAATACAAAGAGTTGGTGGACGTAGCCCCAGGGTGGGGGTGAACCACATATATGTTGTGTTTCTCTTCTTTGTGCAATGTGTTGATGTGTTTATATGATAAATTTCTCAGTGCTTTGATATAGATTAATGGTATATAGATATGTTAATGCTCTGTGCTTAATAGTATGGATGAATAATAAATATGGCCTATGTGGATGTGCTTAGTGCTTGAATATAGTAGATCTGGATGAATACTGTGATACTCTTTAATTAGGGTTTAACCGCGGTGTAACTAAGATTGGATATTGATGAATGTTAACTATTGAGTGCTCTATTAAGTGTTAGAATAATAGATCTATGTCCCAGCTAGGGTTGCATACATCCGAGTCCTAAAACCACCCTTACCTCTACCTTGGGTGAGACTTCTTATGCTTCAGGTGTTGCCAAAAGGACCAGTAGTTAGGGTTTTGTTGGTGTGTTGTTGTAGCATTGAACCCTCGGTCTGCCCCTGTGCCAACAAGATTATCCTATGATTACCTCTATTTGGAAAATGTTCTTTGAAGGAGCCTCTTCTAGGGAAGGTGTTGGTGTTGGGGTGGTCCTTGTTTCACCTGTTCGAGAAATTATATCTCTATCATACAAGTTAGAATTTGAAGCTACCAATAATGTGGTAGAGTATGAAGCTCTTGTTTTGGGTTTGAGGGTTGAAAAATATATGGGGATTGAAGAGATATCAGTGTTTGGAGATGCTGAGTTGATTGTCAAGCAGATCAGAAATATTTATCAGGCCAAACACCCTCGGCTCATAATTTACATAAATGAAGTATGGGACCTCATTGACAGTTGTTTCTCGGCTTTCAACATTTCATTTATTTCCATAGGAGAGAATGTCACAGTTGACACTTTGGTTGTTTCAGCAAGCAATTTCAGAGTTCCTCTGTCACCCATGCTCAAGTATGATATAGAAGTAAAATACAGGCCCTCTATACCTGGCAATGTCAAGCATTGGAAGGTGTTTGAGGATGATCTTGAAATCAAAATATTTCTGGAAACTGTTGAGGAGTTTTCAGCATTGCATATTGATCAACACCTAGCTTCTGACATAGATCCTCATCCTGATGTTATTTTGAAAAAAATTGTTGACCATCACATTGTCCAGTTACCCAACAATCACATCCCAAAGGGACTATTCCCTTTGGATATATTATTTGACAGAAATGATGTGGCAGTAAAGGGTAAAATCTCGAATGACAATGTTGATGTAGCTGAGTGCAATATTGGCACAGAGGAGGATCCAAAGTTTGTCAAGTTGTCTAACATCTTGTCAAAAGAGCAGAGGGTTGAATATATTGAGCTATTAAAATAATTTGCTAACATGTTTTCCTGGACCTATGAAGACCTCAGAACATATGACATCAACATTATTGAGCATAAGATTCCACTAAAGGAAGAGACCAAACCATTTAGGAAGAAATTGAGACAGATAAATTCTATATTGCTTCCTATTATATAAATGGAGGTAAAGAAGTTGTTGGATTCCCAAATTATTGTCCCTTTGAGATATTCTGAGTGGGTGGCCAACCTGGTCTTGGTGAAGAAAAAGAGTGGAGAGATCAGTCTATGTGTTGATTTTAGAAATCTGAACAGAAGATCCAAGAAGGAAAATTACTCTTTTCCAAAGATGCAACACATATTGCAGAGGGTAACAAGTGCATCCAGGATGTCAATGATTGATGGCTTTTCTGGTTACAATCAAATCTCTATTCTTCCTAAAGACAAAGAAAAGATAGCCCTCACCACTCCTTGGGGTACATTCATGTATGCCAAAATTCCCTTTGGATTGATGAACGCAAGAGAAACCTTTCAGTGAGCCATGGGCATAGCTTTCATAGGGGAAAGGGATAAATTTGTGGTCATCTATTTGGATGGCATTACATTTTTCTCTAATTCTGATAAAGAGGATTGTGAATATTTGAAAAAGGTCTTCTTAAAATGCAGGAAATTTGGCCTTTCCTTAAATCCCAAGAAGTCCTTATTTGCCATGCAAGAGGGAAAATTGTTGGGACACATAGTATCAGCTGAGGGGGTCAGAATTGATTCAAGAAGGGTGGAGGCTATACAAACCTTATCACTTCCTAGATCCAGGAAAGAGATTTAGTCCTTCCTGGGAAAAATTAATTTTCTTAGAAGGTTTGTTTCAAATTTTGTTTAAATGGTGAAGCATATCACAACCATGATCAGGAAGGGGAATGTAGTAAAATGGACTGCTGAGTCCAGAAATTCTTTCGACCAAATCAAGAAGTCCTTGTCTGAGGCACCTATTCTTATCAGTCTGGATTACTCCAAGGATTTTTTAATTTTTTCTTTTGCTTCTTTTGATATAGTGGCAGTTGTTTTATTACATAAAAACATTGAAGGGTCGGAGCAGCCTATTTCATCTTTTAGCAAAGCATTGAGAGACACAGAGGTTAGATATGACATCATGGAGAAGCAGGCCTATGCCTTGGTGAAATATCTCAAGGATTTCAGATTCTATGTCCTACATTCAAAGATCATTGCATACATTCCTTCAGATTCTATGAAGGACATTCTCATCCAGCCTGACATAGATGGAAGAAGGAGCAATTGGATTGCCAAGATCCTTGAATTTGATCTAGAAATAAAACCCACGAAACTAGTTAAAGATCAAGGTTTATCCAAGTTGTTGGCTGAATCTAATTGTAAAGTTTTGGAGGTTAACTTCAACAAAACTTGCTCAAAGGATCAAAAGGCTAAAGTTCCTGATAAAATCCCTCAGGAAAACCCTCCATTGGCAGAACGCACCTTGTATAAATACATTATATATATATATATATATATATATATATATATATATATATATATATATATATATATATATTGTAAGAGTTAAGGCCTCCATATGAAATGGGGAAGAGCAAGGAAAGAGCTTTAAAACTCAAAGCAATTAGATATTTCCTTATTGACCAGGTCTTGTTCTGGAAATACCCTTTAGGTGTGCTTCTGAGATGTTTAGACCCACAGGAGGCCCAAAAGATTATATTTAGTTTTCATGACAGCCTGTGTAGGGTACATCATTTATGGAGAACCATGACCTATAAAAGTCTTAGGGATGGGTACTTTTGGCCTACTCTATTCACTGATGTCTATGCAAAATTAAGAGCTTGCATCAAATGTCATAAATTCTCTGGGAAGCAACAGCTCAAGTCTCTTCCATTGAAGCTTGTGGTAGCTTCAGGACCCTTTCAGCAGTGGGGCATGGAATTCATTGGGGAAATTCATCCTGCTTCAATAATTCAATACAGGTGGATCTTAACTACAACAGATTATTTCACCAAGTTCATAGAAGTTATTCCCACAAGGAGTGCTTCTCACAAAGTGATCATTGGTTTTCTTGAATATATTATGGCAAGGTTTGGTTGTCCGAATATAATCGTCACTGGAAACCCTGCATCCTTAAAGTCTGAGCCATTGATCAAATTCTGTGAGCATTTTGGGATTTCATTGATCCACTCTACCCCCTACTACCCTCAAGGCAATGGATTAGCAGAGTCCTCTAACAAAATCATGATAAATATCATCAAAATACTGCTAGAGGACAACAAGAAAGCATGGGATTCAAAGCTCAAATTTTCTTTGTGGTCTGATCGAGTGACAACAAAAAGGTCCCTGGGTATCTCTCCTTTCCAACTTGTATATGGGACTGAAGTAGTTTTTCCTTCCCAGCTCGCCCTGCCTATGGAAAACTTCTTTCAGGAATACCATGGAGAATATGATGATATGATCAGAAGAATTCATCAACCGATAGAATTACAATACACTGGAGAGCAAGTGATGGATAGAGTGCATGACCGTCAGTAGAAGATCAAGCAAGATTTTGACAACAAGATTAGAAAAGAAGATTTCCAACTGGGAGACCTAGTACTTAAGTGGGATGCACCCAGACATGATAGAGGCAAACATGGAAAATTTGAAGCCCTTTGGATCAGTCCCTTCAATATTTCTGAAGAATTTCCAAACAACACTTACAGGTTGCAGAATTTGGAGGGTGATGAAGATTTTGGTGGCCCTGTAAATGGGCAGTTTTTGAAGAAGTTCTTTATTTGAGCCATAAGTGGCTCTCATGTCTTTATAAATATTGTTTTCTCTTTTTTGTTTCTGATTTTATGGGTGACTCCAAAACCCAACAAAAGGATATTGGAGCTGCAAAGGAGATCTTAGAGCCTCACAGGGAGGAATCTATCCCCCATGGAGCCTAATTTTATCACATGTTTCTACAAGGGGGATGTTTTTCCCTTGGTTTTGTCCTCTAGGTAACAAAAGGTGAAGAAAGGGGCTAAAACCCCACTAAATGGAATTTATCCTAAGTTTGTCGGGGTCAATGTGACCATTTGGAATGATGAGATAAGAGGTGCGTAGATCTGGGAGGCTGAGATCTAAGTGCTCCAGATTGATGGTCGTTGATCATATTGGGCCCCCAACATGCGCAGACGATAAAAATTGTAGGGAGGGTCGGGTTTGAAACCATGGTTTTGTGGAGATGCTACATGTCACCCAGAGGCACACATCAGGCCCAAAAGAGGTGAATAATCAAACAAATTTTCACAGCCCCGATATGTGCATGTGCATATAAGGCCCTATACCAAGTAGACAAGTGGTTGCGCTATCCCGTCGGTAGTTGTCCCCTTCTCATCTCCCACCACCTGTTCCACCTCGCTCCACATCACCTCTATCCCATTACACCTTAGCTCCTGCCTGTGTGACCCCCACACTATCCTCAGTTTCCTCTTCCCATTCGTGTTGTCCACCTGGCCATCTCCACGTCTTCTATTCCATGCGAATCGCGCCAATCACATCATCGGTTTCAACATCCGTTGTCAGGCCTCCTTGCGAGCATCTGACTCAGATCCAGATGGAAGGATGCAGAGGCTGCCTGATTCCATAGGTACAGTGCCATCTTGGGCCTTCTCCATCCCAGTGAATAATTTATTGAAGTTATTTGGTGGTGGTTGAACATCGTTTCCACCATAAATGGAAAGCCCGAGAAAGGATTGTCAGCAAGTCAGCTCAGCTGCAGAACCTTCCTGAAACACGATTGCATATGACAGGAGATTGCATGCACAATATTTCAAGAAGAATGCAGACGTAATTCCTTCAATGCAAAGACTCGAGCACACTTTTGTAGTTTTGATCTGAGTATATAGGAGTCTTCTTCATATTTTTTTAGGGTCGATGGTCAAGCTAGGCTCCCGATTGGTAAAGTTTTAATGAAGCCTCTGGTTCTCTGGTTATGTATATGTATTTGAGACTTCTTGTTTAATGAAATTAGATTCCTTCCATATCTCTTTAACAATTGTGTTAAGACACTCGGGCATGGATGATCCAGTCGAGGGTAGTTATGTTCTTGTGATGTAGGTTTGATCACAGTAGCATCACGACCAGTTTTAATCAACTTCTTGTTATTGTTTTTCCCCTAACGTTGAATGACTCGGGCATGGATGATCTAGTCAACTTGTTACTATTGAATTGTGATGTATGTTTTATTTTAGTTCAGTAATAAATTCATTTAGTTCCTTGAAACTCTGAACCAAGAGGATCTTGCCTTCTAATTTTTTCCTCCTTAGGCCACTGGAAGACCAGATGTCCATAGCATACATCTTACTTTTCCTCAATTTCTTCCCCCTACTCACCCTTATTACAACTTACTGACTGAAGTTAGATTGAGACCTCACTTGCCTATGCATTCCAGCCCAGTTTTCTAAGTTAAAATGATATAATCTCGAGACTACATCCATTAGACCACGCTTTAAAACTATTCATTGTGACATATAGAATGATGAGTATTGGGATTACCTCTGCTACAATCCAGAGGGTACTTCCAATGCTAACACCAATCCTTTATTGTTTATTTGTGTGCGCCCCACCACCTTGAAGGTGTAGCCTTAAGTGCAATGTTGAGAGTCAACAATATCTGACTATCTGATACTTTGTCTTCATATCTTGTTAGGAATTATTCCAAGTTGTTGATTCCATGGAAACTTGGAGGTTATCTTATTTCTGTCCCAACCCACCTTACTATGTGGTCTATTCATGTGCATATTCTGGTTGATATCTCATGTAGGCATCACTGTCAATTCTCTAGACACGTGTCTGAGCTGGAAGCACATTATGTGATACTTCTCCAGCTAAGTACACCATCAGCAATTGGATGATGTAGTCTTCATTGCCCGAGGTGGTTCAATACAGATGGTTAAATTCTTCTAGGTCTAAACAAGTTGGTTCCACAAATCTTTCGGCTTCTGATGGATCTAGAGGCGCGATAACCTTGTATTCACCTAAATCAAATGTCATCTTCTTGATCTTTAGGTTGATTATCATCTGATTGTCAAATGCCCAATCCAATACCAGTAATGTTGGATATGGTGTTTTTCCATCCACGATTTCGATCACTTCAAAGTCTACCTTAGTGTGCACTCTGTCCAGATCTACTGTCACTCCTTTCAGCCTCCCTATTGGAAGAACTCTATGTTGGTTTTCTAACTTCAGTTGGACTGGTGAGTAGCCTAAGGTAGGTTCTCCCATGCATTGTCATGTCTTTTTGGGAAACACATTCACTTTAGATCCCAGATCTAATATCACATCGCCCATGTTAAAATCTCCGATGTTGGCATTCAATCTAAACTCTTTGTTGGTTCTCCTTCTGTCATGGAGGTGATTGACTGTCCTCTGTTCTAACTTTCCCTCAGGGTTTGTAGTACGTTTATCTAACATATTATGTAATACTATAACAGATGATGGATCCTTAAATACTTGAATGCAAGATTGAAAAAAAAATTAATACAACTTACTTGGTTTCCTGGATGGACTTCACTAGTATGGTCCAATGATGACGACATTTCATATGTTGGGATGTCTTGATTATAATGCACGATAGATGTAGATGCAAAATTCTACTTCAGAAATTCTTGTTTGGACTCCTTAAAGATCTCCTTCTCCTTTCCTACATCAAATCACTTGGTGTTTATGGATAAATTCGTGAGTGCGGACACAGACCAATCTCCCCAGATCCACCTAGATCTGGAACAAAACGTGACAGAATACTACTCTTTCCCTAGATCTAAATATTGAATGAACTAAGAGAAATGGATGGTGGACATACCT
>ML804573.1:132859-146170 GCA_009831015.1 Picea engelmannii | reverse complement strand
CATTGACTTTTTCTATTATGTACAAATAATTAATTATACATTAAATATTGATGTTCAAATATTCTCTTACAAAAAATAAAATAAAATGGAACTCATGCTTCACATAAAATTGGACGACAAGGAAGAAAAGGGTTGATAGCAAAGTTTGTGAGTAATTGTTATTTCCTTATAACAGCTTAAGGTTTTTTTTTGTATATTTTAAGTTGTTTTACAAAAAACATCCTTGAATGTCTTCAAACAGGTTCTAACATACAAATAAGATCCATAGGAAAAATTAATTGACATTGGATTAATTAAGGGTTGTGAGTATATTGTAATGTTCCTGACTTGGCTAGTCTAGGAAATGTTGCTAATGTGTGTGTAGGATCAAAGGTTTACAACATATAAATGATGATACAAATAATAAACGTGACAAAGGACTGCAAAGTTTGTATTATGATATCTCCGTGGATTACAAAATGGCCGAATGCAGCTAAATAAGCTAACAATACTTGACTAGATCAACAGACAAAGGATCTTAGCCGGAATACAAATAAACAACTGCAGCTGAATAAAATAACAACACTCGGCTAGATCAAAATACAAAAGGATCTTAGCTGGAATACAAATAAGAAACTAAAAGATAATACCTAGAATATGGGAGCACTACAGAATCAATGAAGAATGATGGAAGACCTGGATGATCTTCTCGGTGACTAGGGTGTGTCTTTCAACACCGAAATCAACCAACTGGTGTCTTCCTCCTGGAATACATTGAACTATCTCTCCTGATATGCACCTCTTCTCCTCAATGACAAGTCATAATCTGCATAATGATGAATTAGGTCGCTGACTCTTCTCTTATATCTTTCCAAAACCCTAATTCACCGCTGAAACCCTAATTCATTGTTGACCTTTTCCCTCCAAGTGAATTTTACTTTATTTTATTATTCCTTGATTAAATCACTTAATTAATTCATTAATTAATCATTTTACCCCTAAAAAGTGTTTTATCCATCCTTATGGCTTCTCCGACCACTGAAAGTCACTTCTCATCATCTTATCCTGTAGTTCTCTTCTTCCCGATTCTGATGAGCTATTACACTAAGAGGTTTCTCCAAGTAACATGCCCATTATGACCTTCTTAGTGAAATTAATTAAGATATGACCCATAATAACTCAAAATTACAGAAATCGTTGAAATGCAATGAAACCAAAACCAAGTTGTGCGGAACAAATCCTGATGATGAACAATGCAAGTTGAGCCCAATAAAACCCCTCAATATCTCCCGAACTCTCTGTCACCCTTATCTGGCTACTCTGGTAGGCATAACACTTTGTAAAGTTATAATGTCCCAAAATGGGGACATTACAGTCCTCCCTACTGGAATATTGCTTGTCCTCAAGCAATAACTGAATCCAACTACATATGATACCGGGGTCCCATATCCACCTGTTTGACACAAGGTAGACTCCCCTCAAGATGTGGTATCTCCAAGTGCTCACCACACATGAAACCCACATGCTCCCGATGACCAAAATGATCAATGGTCAAGGAATCTCAATCAACTCCCTAAGTAACCACTCTACTCGAAACTCAACTCCTTCAAACGCTAAACTACCAAGCACTCCAATCCTTGGATCCCATATCAGAATGTCAACTAAAATGCCCTGTGGAGTATATTTTTGTAACATATCAACACCATGAGTCTCCTCCAAATAACACATGGCCTCAACCCGAAATGGGTCTATCCTACCAAACCATACCAAACTCAACACAACTTCCACTGACTAAACATGTTGTTGCCATAGTTAGGTACTACAAGACCTCACTAAATCACCAATTAGTGGCGTTCTCTCCCCAATACTGAAACTCAATGAAAAATAAAAGTGAATCCCCCCTGCAAAGGTCCACTCTTCTCCACCAATCAATGAAATGTATGGTCCTGTAATCTCAAGGTCCCATGCTAGTCTTTGACAGGGACCATCATGCCAATGCTTCTCTACTCTGATCATGACTGTCTGTTCAAATTATCCATACTAGACCCTCCACTCTTGGATCCTCATAAGATGAAACAAACTATTGACCAAATGGACTCTCGGATCCCATGTCAAATTTGGAATTTCATCACTTCCAATCCCCATTAACTATTGGTGTTCCCTACCAATAATTGTCGAAATCACTCCACCCTCATCCCAATGAGAGTCTGAATATGTAGAAACCTCTAAGGTATCCTTTGTCCCATGGCCTAGGATACTACCCATCACACCCATGGCCTCAACTGTCTGCCCCTGATGATCCACCCCTATCCTGATGAATGCAATCAATACACTCCTGTCAAGTGGTCTCAGCCTACCAACTCTTCATGTCCCCTGCCACTGTCTAGCTCCCCTTGTGCTGTTGTAAATGATGAAAGTATCGAGAAAGGATATCATAAATATCTGTAACCAACTGTAGGACTAGAAAGTATCATATGCTTTGGTCAATCCAAAGGACTTAACCAAAAGATCGTCCATCGACACCCATGGTAAATAATCACCTTTACTCATCACTAAACACCAACCATCAGGTACAACGGTAGGTACCTCTACCAACTGCGGGTCAATAATTCTCCATCCATCATCACTCACGCAACTGCTGCTACGGTGAAGGTGATATCCCAGATCTGTATACTACTGCAAGGGAGATGAATCTCCATGCTCTACCAAGTACAACTCTTCCTTTCAATCCAGTGCATCCCCCTGAATCCCACTGTACAATTTTTTTTGTCTCTGTGAACTACCACTCAACATTGTGTGCCCCGACATACTCATGTGATCTCCTATATACACCTGCAACATCCTAGATCCTGGGTGTACTACGGGGTCATCCTCTACATGAAAGCCAACCAATCTTGGAAAACAAATGGAAGTTTCCTCATAACTTCCCCTGGCTCTAGAATCCATGTGTGTACATGTGTGCCCAACTGTCTCAAGACCCCTCGTGAAGGGTGGTCCCTGTGACCTATGGACATCCTCATGTATCTCTAGATCATATCTCTCCATACTCATCAGTGATCCTGGGTACTCCTCATGCTCCTCCCTCAACTGGTGCTCCACTGCTAAGGCACTGAACTGCCCACTGTCCCATGTGCTACTGAGTCCTCTTGTATGCCACTCCACGCCATCACCAACTGCGACCCCTATCTGAATCGCACCATATCCTGTATGGGCAGCTGTATCCTCCTGTGCACTCACCCTACTAATATTGTCTGCACCTAGATCCCATACAGATGTGTCCAGACACATGCTATGGTCATCTCGACCAATAAGGAGTGCATCCTCATCACTATAGATCGATCTTGGGAGTAAGTGTCCCAACAAGTTGTCAGTCTCCACCACCTGGTCCATCAATGGAATCACCAAGAGTGGTGACTCACTCTCCTCATACTAATAGGTATGTGTAAGGTCAACTATTTCCAAGCCATACCTCTCCTCCTGGGTTTGCAAATCCATATCTCCCTTGTGTACAATCCCCATACAAGGCTCCTCTACCATATTAGGAATTCCATTGATATCCTCATATGTCATGGCTAGCATAGGTGACTAAGAAGATGAAAAATGTGGATCGCTCATCATATGAAGTTCATCATCCTCTATACATGACTTCCTAGAAGCCATGTCTACACCCATAGGTAGGTCATCCAACCTCCTAATCTTATCATGTCTAAGTGCCAACACATATGAATCCTCACAAGTGTCACCGCTGTGCTAAAGTATTGAATCATCAACATTGCCTGACGGGGAAGATGAAGGAAATGCACTATCATCCTGTCCATCCAACTATAACTCAAATGCACAAGAGTCATTAGCCTCTGTCTCGGTCATCTGGTTGATCTTGTAGTACATGTCTAGCTTCTGTACCCCAGCTCTGGCAGTGCATTTGGACGATCCATGAAAAGAAGGTATGGTGAGTTTACCAACTTTCCGGATGAAATCTATGTTATGCCCCTGTTGTTGTTGTTGTTGTCCTCCTCTCTGAGGTTTTTTGGGATGGTTCATGCTCCTAAGTCCATAGTACTCAACCAGTGTCATGTCATGATGGAATTCATGGCCCAATGATGCATACTCCCTCCTATACTCTGCAATGTCTTCCACTTGAGTGGGCCACCTCCATGCTAACGGTTGTTGTGTTTTTGTTGGGGGTGCCCTCTGAAAACTAGGGAACCATGGTTTGGGAATCCTACTCGAATATGTGCATGTATGAGTAGGTGTCTGGGGTGTAGTGCCTACCCCTGAGTTCCCCTGTGCTGCATGTGGGGCTTGTGTTCCTGGAATGTCCACCATAGCCAATATCTCAACCACCTGAGCCAAGGACTGAGACATAGTCCACTGAATAGCTATCATATCACTGATAACCTACATGAAGGTTGCCTCAGGTTCCATGGGAGCCTTACCACTGCCCTTTGGTAGCTCATATCTATCTCCCCACATCCTCTCTGCCTTTTAGGTCACCCGCTGAACCCATCGACTTTAGTCACAGGTTGGTAGGACTAAAGCTATGATACCACTGTAATGTTTCTGACTTGGCTAGTCTAGGAAATGCTACTAATGTGTGTGTAGGATCAAAGGTTTACAACATATAAATGATGATACAAATAATAAACGTGACAAAGGAATGCAAAGTTTGTATTATGATATCTCAGTGGATTACAAAATGGCCAAATGCAGCTAAATAAGCTGACAATACTTGACTAGATCAATAGACAAAGGACCTTAGCCGGAATACAAATAAGCAACTACGACTGAATAAAATAACAACACTCTGCTAGATCAAAAGACAAAAGTATCTTAGCTGGAATACAAATAAGAAACTAAAAGATAATACCTAGAATATGGGAGTACTGCGGAATCAATGAAGAATGATGGAAGACCTGGACGATCTTCCCGATGACTAGGGTGTCTTTCAACACCGAAATCATCCAACTGGTGTCTTCCTCCTGGAATACACTGAACTATCTCTCCTGAGATGCACCTCTTCTCCTCAATGACAAGTCATAATATACATAATGATGAATTAGGTCGTTGACTCTTCTCTTATATCTTTCCAAAACCCTAATTCATTGTTGACCTTTTTCCTCCAAGTGACTTTTACTTTATTTTATTATTCCTTGATTAAATCACTTAATTAATTCATTAGTTAATCATTTTACCCCTAAAAAGTGATTTATCCATCCTTATGGCTTCTCCGGCCACTGAAAGTCACTTATCATCATCTTATCCTGTAGTGCTCTTCTTCTCGATTCCAATGAGCTATTACACTAAGAGGTTTCTCCAAGTAATATTCCCATTATGACCTTCTTAGTGAAATTAACTAAGATATGACCCATAGTAACTCAAAATTATGGAAATATTTGGAATGCAACGAAACCAAAACCAAGCTATGCGAAATGGATCTTGATGATGAATGATGCAAGTTGGGCCCAATAAAACCCCTCAATATCTCCCGAACTCTCTGTCACCCCTATCTGGCTACTCTGGTAGGCATAACACTCTGTGACGTTATAATGTCCCAAAATGGGGACATTACATATATGTTCGCATATCAAAAATTAATTATCGAATTTGTAAGTATAATCTATGTTGTTTTTCTTCCATCATTTTATAATTAATGAAACAAAAACAATACTTTATATTAAATCTATGATTTATTATGGGGTATAAAAATTGCAGGAAACAAAGTATGGAATTGATCCAACAAAAGAATTGTTGAAACAAGGCACGGAATTTGATTTTGAACATATGTGTATGATTTGTGAGTCACTTCTTACTTTGGAGGTACGTCGCTTTTAAATTTACATTCATGTATATTATTTATTTCAATTTTCATTATTCTCACCAATGTAGATAGACTCATTACAGTTTATTTTTATGTTTGTAGATGTAACTTCAAGAAGAACAAAACAATCAAGACAATCAACCAAACATTCAGCAAAATAACCCAAGGCATGGAAGTAGCTCGAGCACTAACAACAGTTCCAGTGGAGAATGTTGACCAATATATTTGGATATCAATGCAAGCTACAATTGTATTTCTTTGAAATAATTGTCTGTGGAAATCAAACAATTTTGTTTAATGTAATGGACATAGTGTCCCAATTGAAAGACAAGGGATTGACGATAAGTGTCCCATTTTGTATGACAAAGACCCTCTTATTCATATAATAAAATATGTGTTAATTTATTCTATTGTGTTGTCCAATGTTGTTTTGAAATGTTACATCGCTTATTAAATATATGGATGACTAAATATTATAATGAAGAGAAGCAAAATCTGATGATATAACAAATTAATCCAAACATCATATCCAAATTCACTAATCAAAATATAAGATACATGTAAATTTTTTGATAAATAATGGAAATAAAAAATAACAATAATTGCACTATCACAAGTCGATGTTTCTCAGTGTATTTTAATTATCAATCTCATCGGCGTGTTCAATATTAAAATCACTGGTGTGTTTCATATGAAATTTGCATCGGTGATTTTATGTAATCAATTAGAACTGGTTTCAATATTAATTTAATACCACAAAATTATATTAAAAATTTGGTCACCGGTGCTTTAATCTTATACGAAGCACTAGTGCGTATGTGTTATTCATACACACAAGTGTTATTGTGTTATTGATAAGCATTGGTGCTTGTTTGTTACTACAAAGCACTAGTGCTTTCTATTTTTAATGCACTAGGGAATTTTTCCCTGTAACACATCGGTGCATATTATTTTATACAACATTGGTGCCTTCTTATTAATAATGCACTAGTGCGTTATATTCAAAAAGCCCCGATGCTTAATTATTTTTAACTCACCCAGTGTGTTTTGATGTTAAATCCCCGATGCTTATAGGAAAAATGCCCTGGTGCTTAAATATTTTACTGCCCCGATGATTTCATATTTTACATCCCTGGTGCTTGAAGTTAAGTGTACAACATCGGTGTTGTAGGTGTATGTATGCACAGGTTCTTGTGCCTTATACAAATTCATTGATTTGTAAACATCCACTAACACCTTCAATCGCGCAGATTTTTTTAGTTATAATCAACTTTCGTTATAGTATCTGCAAAAACATTCGCTATCAATAAAAAATGTTGTAGTGGAGGTTTTTTTGACAATTTTTTCCAATTTTGTAACACTAGAAACCTCCGCTAAAAGGCCTTTTCCTTGTAGTGATTCCTCATACTCCCATCTCGGCTGTGGGCGGAGGGGGGGTTGTACCTTCTCCTCCACCTTCACCTAGAAGTCACAAGTATAATCAAACACCTACCACTTCAGAAAGTGGAATAGTCTCTATAACGGCTACGACCATTATTCCTACTATACATAACATGTCTGGAACTCCTTTCACATATGGGATGTCAGGCTTCAATACAATCTCGACTTTAAATTACTCTAATATATAGAGTATTGGTCTGGGGGTAGGGAGTTATAATGCTCCCTTACAAGGATCTTTCATGAGAACAACTACTCTATTTAATACTATCCTTTACGGTAGGGGTCATATCCCTCCTCCATCCCTGATCTAGAATTGGATCCAGGAGCTTCATGGGGCTTCGAAAGGCCTAAAAATCAAATTTCTCGAAATGGATTCAAAATGGACGTATGCGTGGGCCTCATCAATATGAACCCAACACAACTTGAACAGGCTCAAACAGATGTTGTATGCTCCAGATATGGTGATCTGTTCATTTTTCCAAACAGGTAAAAAAAATGATGATTGTACAGTCCGTACAGTGCCACATGGCAGCTAACTGTACAGTCTGTACGATCGTACAACTGATGTGGCAGGAATAGTTGGCACTAATGTGGTAGAGTAGGTGGCGTCAATGTGGACAAAGGATGACTGGGTATTTGATGTGATAGGTGGACCAATCCAAAAGTGACATGTGTCACCACTGCAAGGGTGACACGTGGCACATATGTGTTGCTGACATGGCAGTGGTTGTTGATGTGGTCACTTGGAATTTATTGGTAATTTACATGTGGCATATTCGGACGAATGGGAAGGTGCCACATGGCCTAGACATGGGTTTCCATGTGGCACCCCTTTAATGGTCAATGGTTGCAAAATTTTTATGAGTCTTGGGGAGTCGACCTCGTGACCTCAGGTAGGGGCATAGAGATTTAACATAGGTCGGGCACCAGCCTAACTATATAGTAGTTCTTACCACTATAGATTTCCATATTATTTTAAATTTTGTTAAATGTTTGGTTGGGTGCAGAAAGGGAAGGGGCTAGGCCCCAGCCCTTGGTCTAAACACTTGCATATAACCACAGTCCATCCCTTTGACACTTGGCATGAGTGCTATGGAGGTTATCCTGAAGCTCGAGCATATGTGTTTCCATACGACTATGCCACGGAACCTTCCAAAAAGTTTGGAATGGATATGGATATAGCACTCAACCCCGTGTTTTGGAACCACCACCATATGAATTGGAGCTTGGAACAGAGAGGGTTGATCAGTGGGGGGCTTATCCTGACTGATTGGGCCTAGGTCCTATGCATGCGCCAAAAATCCAGGGGATAGCGCACAACCCCTAGGGGGCTGGCGCTTGGCTGCATGACCCATATGACTGTGTAAAAAGGTCACACACCCTAGCCAGAGGGGATTATCCCTATATTTCTCCAAAAGTGGGTTATTTGAACTATATAATAGTGATTTTCAAAAAAAAAATTGCAGCAGTTTTGGAGATTTTTGGCCAATATTGGGGAATATTGGGCCCTTTTTGAGGCCAGATATTGGGGGGGATTTGGGATATGGTTACCAAATTTATATATATATATAAACTAGGGCTTCTTGAAGCCATGAAGGGAAATTCAAAGTAGGTTTATGCTGAATATTTTCCAAACAAAATCCATTTTTATGTAGGGAAGTTGTTGAGGAGAGCACCTTTGCGGGCCATTTTTGGGAGCTCCGCTCATCCGTTTTCAGTGTCGTCAATTTGTTTGGGTTCTAGAGATCTGGTAGAACAAGACTAGATCAGTTTTGTAACCTTTTGGCACTATTTTGATATACTTTTAAATATTTTAACATAAATAAGAAAGCCTCACCCACTGAGACAAAGGCCCAGAGACGCAGGTGAGATTACCGAACTCCATTATCATTTTGGTGTTCTATGGTTTGTTATTATTATTGATTTATTTTAGATATATATATGTGCATATGGTTGTGATGTTTCTTATATAAATGTTCCTCTTTCATTCAACTTCCTAAATGGTTAATAAACACATGCATAATAACTCAACCATTGTTGTATAAAAGTGTTGGCATAGGGGAAGCCCTAGGGTTCAATGCTTAATATCGTACCAACAAACCCTGATTATCGGCCCTTTTGGAAAAAAATTGCAAAGCAAGCGAAGTCTCACCCAAGGTAGAAGTAGGGGGGGGTTACAGGACGCAGGTTTCTGTAACCATGTTGGGACATAGATCTGTGATAAGAGCACTTAGCAGAATAATATATTAGCACTTAGGAAGTGAACATGCTTTATTTTATTAACCTTATTAACACCACAGAGCATAATCAAAGATAGATCAGTGCAGTAACAACAAATGATTGTATACCCTTAGCACTTAACACTTGGCACTATGAGTCAGATCTAGCATTCATTTACCCTTAACCTAAGTAAAGTACTTAAGAAACAAAATATCGATCTATTACACATCATAATCAAAACATTAAGCAGATTCATAACAAAAATAACACACCACAAAGAAAACCATGAGACACCAGATATACGTGGTTCACCCCAGCGTGGGGATACATCCATGAAACACTTCACCTTTTTATTATTCGCCAAGATCTTACATTCAGTCACTCCTTTTCACTAAGCCACAGAGTCAAACTTCGCACAAGACAGGATATTTTTGCACTAAGCACTAGATCCTCCTTCTTTACCTTCCAAAACTAGGTCACATGCACAAAGCCACAATATCTTATCACAACACTTATCTCCTTCTACAAAATCACAGTCGAGCACAAAGCCTCAACGCACACAGATCTATTGTTTCACATAGAACTACTTAGTTTTTTCTTCTAAAATATATTCCTCTTTATTTATACTTTACAAACCCTTACAATAAGGCCTAAACATGGGGAAAACCCATGGGCCAACATCCCATAAACCTGTTACAAAACCCCAACACTAAAATTAGGTGAGATCAGTGATCTCAGCTTCGTTGGGTGCTCCTACTTCGACTAGCGTTTCAAAGTCTAAAAGTGGGTCAAAATTGACCAACGTTTCCTCAAAACTTGGTCGAGGGACAACAGGCCCCCAACACTCACATGTGACTCATCCCAAGTCACTTGGGTCCAAATAATGTTGCTTCAAATGCTTCAAGCCTAACTCGAGCTGCCTCAACTTGCTGCCTTTCTTGAGCCTCTTGCTCAGGGAGATCATGGGTTGTCTGCTCCGTAACAGGCCCTTCCAAGAGATGTTCTACTACTGCAACTACTAGATCTAGTTGTGAGCCCTATCCATCGATCTCCTAGAACACCTTGCAAGATTCATCCTGCATAGGTTGTATCTTCTGTGTTACTTCCAATACCTTACCCTGGAGGGCAGTGATATGTTGTTGTACTATGCATTGCTCATGGGATCTCTTCATCCTTTCAACTACTGTGAGTAGCTTCATCTGCACCTGCAATGAAAATGCATGATGTTTTTCCTCTTATAACTAAGATTCTATTTTCTTTAACTCTGGATCCTCAGTGAGGTGTTGATATGTCTGGGCACTTCTATCACTCATTTTTTTACATACTAAAGTGAGGGATTTTATACTTGCTACTGTGTTTTTGGTGGAATCCTCCCTCTAGTCACACACCTCCTACAGGGTGCTCGACATTGTTTGGGCCTCCAGTTTAGCTATCCTAGCCTAGAACTGTTGGAGGATTTCTACGAGCTTCACTACTTGAGCTTCAACGGTCTGCTTCTCCTCCTATACCAAGTCTGGCACAGAGCGACATGATTTGCTTACTGCTTCTTTGACCATGGCATGCTCTAGGAGAATATTCTCTTTTTCCTTTTGTAGTTGGGCTTTGCCAGCTCTCTTTTCTTCCTGAAGCTTCTCTTGAAACTCTACTTTCTCGCTTTCATAGGCAGCTGTATTGTTATGCATTTCTCGTAACTATACTAGGACTTCATATTTTTCCTTTTTCAAGGCTTTTGTAGCCTTCTCCTTCTCTTCCTGAGCTCTCTGGAACCGAGCTTCTATTGCATCAAAAAGCCTTCTTAACTGGGTTGGTTCGTCCCCCAATTCTGCGGTTTGTGATGAGGAAGGCGTAGTTGACAAAGTAGGCATTGCATGGACCAAGAAAACAACCTGTTGCACTTCCTTAAATTCTCTTTCCATCCTTCCATATAACTCCTCATTTTTCTCTCTGTATCTCTGCAACATGTTTTTATAGATGTCCTCCATAGCTCCATAGACTAGACTAATGTCATCATCAATGAGAGTGGCTTCCAACTATGGCTTATTGGCACACATTATCTTCCTTGCTGAAGGTTTATTCAGACTAACTTTCCTCTTCTATGACGTCAATGTCCCAACAGGGGGTTTTTCAGGTGGGGTAGCTTCTCCTCCTCCTTGCTCTTATTCTCCTTCATCTCCTCCTCCATGTCCTTCTATTTCATCTTCTCCTCCTCCAGACCCGTTATCTCCAGAAGTTTTGTACTCTTCGTCACTCTCTATGTCATGGAATTTAACCTAGTTTTTATGCTTCTACGTCCCACTGGAATGTTTGACATGTTCAACTCATGTAACTATCATACTTCCTATAGTTTCAGTGTCAGATAAATCTACATCTTTGACAGGTAAAAGAAATTATTTTGGCCATTCCTTTTTAATATGCTCCATATCTTCATCCGTCAGCTTGTAGTATGACTGCAATTATTCTTAGTGCTCATCTCTTCATGCAGTGATGTAAATGAAGTGGGGGTCAACGTGGAACTTCTCTATGGGTCTGTACTAATGCAAGGTACACAGTGTCATATGTGGGAATGATTCAATGGAAACCTTTAACTACTGATAATATCCATGAAACATGGAATTAGAGTGCCACTTCTTTGTCATGTTATTTCTATACCACATGGTGGAAAAATGAGCGGTCAGGGGCTCTATAGGTTCAATCTCTGAAAAATTGTCTCCTTCATGCATATGCCAAGCCACAAATGCAATCAATATGATCAACTAATTTTAGTGGAACTCATATCCTAAGTCCTGGGCTTCACATCAATCCTTTTCTAGATCATTGACAAGATAGTTCACCCAATTCATCTACATTCCCTCCACACACTTTCCTGCGAGTTCCATGTTACACATTAATTTGGTCACCTCGGTGATCACCTGACAAGATGTGTTCATGTTCCCTAAAAATATTAAAAGAGACTTTCTTTAGGAGAAAAGTGATTTGATTTCCTCTACCAAAAAACCCTATGAAGGAAGGTCGTCGCACCCTGCTCTATTCAAGGGGTGCGACGATGCCTAATCGTCGCATCCTGCACCATAACTAGACTACAACATCATCGTAGGATTCTAGTGCATTAGGGTGTGACGATGCTTTAAGCTTTGAAAAATTCAAAATTCATAATGTTCTAGAAGAGGATCTTCTAGAAGGTGAGGTGGCCTCTTATCGGTTTGGATCTTACTCTCTTCTCTGATTTGGTGGGATCATCCTAATATCCTCACCCATCTCTCTTTCACACTATATAAAGAGGCATCTCTCATGGAAAAGGATAAGGTTGAATAGGCTAAGAATTGAATGGAGAGTTCTACATTAGATCATTCTTGAGAGCCTCATTTCAGTTCATCAAGTCATTGTGGATCTTCTTCATTCAAGGTTGGAGAAAAGGTGTGTGTGTTGGATCAAAAGGCCATTGAAAGGGGACCTTGTGACATCAAGGCTTTGGTTGTAATCTCCAGTTTCATTTAATATGATACAACAATATGTTTCTTTCCCATAAAACTAGTCTTGCTTTATTGTATGATTCCTTGATCACATACATAGGTTCTTGTTGAGTATATTGTATTGCTTTCACTTTGGTTGTCTTGTGTTCCCTTGCAGATTCAATATCACAAGAGCATTGAAGTGGAGCTTGGATGGAAATGGCAAGAGGAAACAACATTTAAAAGGTATGTTTTCCATCTCTTGTTAATTAGTAAACACAATGATTAGAACCTAGGGAAAGTTCCATATTTTGTTATGTTTTGTTCTAGTTTCCTGTGGGATCTAGGGAGATATTTTTATGTATGCATTTATCGATTAATCCTATAACATTCCACCACAAACCC
>ML804573.1:102422-132759 GCA_009831015.1 Picea engelmannii | reverse complement strand
AGTGGAGAATGTTGACCAATATATTTGGATATCAATGCAAGCTACAATTGTATTTCTTTGAAATAATTGTCTGTGGAAATCAAACAATTTTGTTTAATGTAATGGACATAGTGTCCCAATTGAAAGACAAGGGATTGACGATAAGTGTCCCATTTTGTATGACAAAGACCCTCTTATTCATATAATAAAATATGTGTTAATTTATTCTATTGTGTTGTCCAATGTTGTTTTGAAATGTTACATCGCTTATTAAATATATGGATGACTAAATATTATAATGAAGAGAAGCAAAATCTGATGATATAACAAATTAATCCAAACATCATATCCAAATTCACTAATCAAAATATAAGATACATGTAAATTTTTTGATAAATAATGGAAATAAAAAATAACAATAATTGCACTATCACAAGTCGATGTTTCTCAGTGTATTTTAATTATCAATCTCATCGGCGTGTTCAATATTAAAATCACTGGTGTGTTTCATATGAAATTTGCATCGGTGATTTTATGTAATCAATTAGAACTGGTTTCAATATTAATTTAATACCACAAAATTATATTAAAAATTTGGTCACCGGTGCTTTAATCTTATACGAAGCACTAGTGCGTATGTGTTATTCATACACACAAGTGTTATTGTGTTATTGATAAGCATTGGTGCTTGTTTGTTACTACAAAGCACTAGTGCTTTCTATTTTTAATGCACTAGGGAATTTTTCCCTGTAACACATCGGTGCATATTATTTTATACAACATTGGTGCCTTCTTATTAATAATGCACTAGTGCGTTATATTCAAAAAGCCCCGATGCTTAATTATTTTTAACTCACCCAGTGTGTTTTGATGTTAAATCCCCGATGCTTATAGGAAAAATGCCCTGGTGCTTAAATATTTTACTGCCCCGATGATTTCATATTTTACATCCCTGGTGCTTGAAGTTAAGTGTACAACATCGGTGTTGTAGGTGTATGTATGCACAGGTTCTTGTGCCTTATACAAATTCATTGATTTGTAAACATCCACTAACACCTTCAATCGCGCAGATTTTTTTAGTTATAATCAACTTTCGTTATAGTATCTGCAAAAACATTCGCTATCAATAAAAAATGTTGTAGTGGAGGTTTTTTTGACAATTTTTTCCAATTTTGTAACACTAGAAACCTCCGCTAAAAGGCCTTTTCCTTGTAGTGATTCCTCATACTCCCATCTCGGCTGTGGGCGGAGGGGGGGTTGTACCTTCTCCTCCACCTTCACCTAGAAGTCACAAGTATAATCAAACACCTACCACTTCAGAAAGTGGAATAGTCTCTATAACGGCTACGACCATTATTCCTACTATACATAACATGTCTGGAACTCCTTTCACATATGGGATGTCAGGCTTCAATACAATCTCGACTTTAAATTACTCTAATATATAGAGTATTGGTCTGGGGGTAGGGAGTTATAATGCTCCCTTACAAGGATCTTTCATGAGAACAACTACTCTATTTAATACTATCCTTTACGGTAGGGGTCATATCCCTCCTCCATCCCTGATCTAGAATTGGATCCAGGAGCTTCATGGGGCTTCGAAAGGCCTAAAAATCAAATTTCTCGAAATGGATTCAAAATGGACGTATGCGTGGGCCTCATCAATATGAACCCAACACAACTTGAACAGGCTCAAACAGATGTTGTATGCTCCAGATATGGTGATCTGTTCATTTTTCCAAACAGGTAAAAAAAATGATGATTGTACAGTCCGTACAGTGCCACATGGCAGCTAACTGTACAGTCTGTACGATCGTACAACTGATGTGGCAGGAATAGTTGGCACTAATGTGGTAGAGTAGGTGGCGTCAATGTGGACAAAGGATGACTGGGTATTTGATGTGATAGGTGGACCAATCCAAAAGTGACATGTGTCACCACTGCAAGGGTGACACGTGGCACATATGTGTTGCTGACATGGCAGTGGTTGTTGATGTGGTCACTTGGAATTTATTGGTAATTTACATGTGGCATATTCGGACGAATGGGAAGGTGCCACATGGCCTAGACATGGGTTTCCATGTGGCACCCCTTTAATGGTCAATGGTTGCAAAATTTTTATGAGTCTTGGGGAGTCGACCTCGTGACCTCAGGTAGGGGCATAGAGATTTAACATAGGTCGGGCACCAGCCTAACTATATAGTAGTTCTTACCACTATAGATTTCCATATTATTTTAAATTTTGTTAAATGTTTGGTTGGGTGCAGAAAGGGAAGGGGCTAGGCCCCAGCCCTTGGTCTAAACACTTGCATATAACCACAGTCCATCCCTTTGACACTTGGCATGAGTGCTATGGAGGTTATCCTGAAGCTCGAGCATATGTGTTTCCATACGACTATGCCACGGAACCTTCCAAAAAGTTTGGAATGGATATGGATATAGCACTCAACCCCGTGTTTTGGAACCACCACCATATGAATTGGAGCTTGGAACAGAGAGGGTTGATCAGTGGGGGGCTTATCCTGACTGATTGGGCCTAGGTCCTATGCATGCGCCAAAAATCCAGGGGATAGCGCACAACCCCTAGGGGGCTGGCGCTTGGCTGCATGACCCATATGACTGTGTAAAAAGGTCACACACCCTAGCCAGAGGGGATTATCCCTATATTTCTCCAAAAGTGGGTTATTTGAACTATATAATAGTGATTTTCAAAAAAAAAATTGCAGCAGTTTTGGAGATTTTTGGCCAATATTGGGGAATATTGGGCCCTTTTTGAGGCCAGATATTGGGGGGGATTTGGGATATGGTTACCAAATTTATATATATATATAAACTAGGGCTTCTTGAAGCCATGAAGGGAAATTCAAAGTAGGTTTATGCTGAATATTTTCCAAACAAAATCCATTTTTATGTAGGGAAGTTGTTGAGGAGAGCACCTTTGCGGGCCATTTTTGGGAGCTCCGCTCATCCGTTTTCAGTGTCGTCAATTTGTTTGGGTTCTAGAGATCTGGTAGAACAAGACTAGATCAGTTTTGTAACCTTTTGGCACTATTTTGATATACTTTTAAATATTTTAACATAAATAAGAAAGCCTCACCCACTGAGACAAAGGCCCAGAGACGCAGGTGAGATTACCGAACTCCATTATCATTTTGGTGTTCTATGGTTTGTTATTATTATTGATTTATTTTAGATATATATATGTGCATATGGTTGTGATGTTTCTTATATAAATGTTCCTCTTTCATTCAACTTCCTAAATGGTTAATAAACACATGCATAATAACTCAACCATTGTTGTATAAAAGTGTTGGCATAGGGGAAGCCCTAGGGTTCAATGCTTAATATCGTACCAACAAACCCTGATTATCGGCCCTTTTGGAAAAAAATTGCAAAGCAAGCGAAGTCTCACCCAAGGTAGAAGTAGGGGGGGGTTACAGGACGCAGGTTTCTGTAACCATGTTGGGACATAGATCTGTGATAAGAGCACTTAGCAGAATAATATATTAGCACTTAGGAAGTGAACATGCTTTATTTTATTAACCTTATTAACACCACAGAGCATAATCAAAGATAGATCAGTGCAGTAACAACAAATGATTGTATACCCTTAGCACTTAACACTTGGCACTATGAGTCAGATCTAGCATTCATTTACCCTTAACCTAAGTAAAGTACTTAAGAAACAAAATATCGATCTATTACACATCATAATCAAAACATTAAGCAGATTCATAACAAAAATAACACACCACAAAGAAAACCATGAGACACCAGATATACGTGGTTCACCCCAGCGTGGGGATACATCCATGAAACACTTCACCTTTTTATTATTCGCCAAGATCTTACATTCAGTCACTCCTTTTCACTAAGCCACAGAGTCAAACTTCGCACAAGACAGGATATTTTTGCACTAAGCACTAGATCCTCCTTCTTTACCTTCCAAAACTAGGTCACATGCACAAAGCCACAATATCTTATCACAACACTTATCTCCTTCTACAAAATCACAGTCGAGCACAAAGCCTCAACGCACACAGATCTATTGTTTCACATAGAACTACTTAGTTTTTTCTTCTAAAATATATTCCTCTTTATTTATACTTTACAAACCCTTACAATAAGGCCTAAACATGGGGAAAACCCATGGGCCAACATCCCATAAACCTGTTACAAAACCCCAACACTAAAATTAGGTGAGATCAGTGATCTCAGCTTCGTTGGGTGCTCCTACTTCGACTAGCGTTTCAAAGTCTAAAAGTGGGTCAAAATTGACCAACGTTTCCTCAAAACTTGGTCGAGGGACAACAGGCCCCCAACACTCACATGTGACTCATCCCAAGTCACTTGGGTCCAAATAATGTTGCTTCAAATGCTTCAAGCCTAACTCGAGCTGCCTCAACTTGCTGCCTTTCTTGAGCCTCTTGCTCAGGGAGATCATGGGTTGTCTGCTCCGTAACAGGCCCTTCCAAGAGATGTTCTACTACTGCAACTACTAGATCTAGTTGTGAGCCCTATCCATCGATCTCCTAGAACACCTTGCAAGATTCATCCTGCATAGGTTGTATCTTCTGTGTTACTTCCAATACCTTACCCTGGAGGGCAGTGATATGTTGTTGTACTATGCATTGCTCATGGGATCTCTTCATCCTTTCAACTACTGTGAGTAGCTTCATCTGCACCTGCAATGAAAATGCATGATGTTTTTCCTCTTATAACTAAGATTCTATTTTCTTTAACTCTGGATCCTCAGTGAGGTGTTGATATGTCTGGGCACTTCTATCACTCATTTTTTTACATACTAAAGTGAGGGATTTTATACTTGCTACTGTGTTTTTGGTGGAATCCTCCCTCTAGTCACACACCTCCTACAGGGTGCTCGACATTGTTTGGGCCTCCAGTTTAGCTATCCTAGCCTAGAACTGTTGGAGGATTTCTACGAGCTTCACTACTTGAGCTTCAACGGTCTGCTTCTCCTCCTATACCAAGTCTGGCACAGAGCGACATGATTTGCTTACTGCTTCTTTGACCATGGCATGCTCTAGGAGAATATTCTCTTTTTCCTTTTGTAGTTGGGCTTTGCCAGCTCTCTTTTCTTCCTGAAGCTTCTCTTGAAACTCTACTTTCTCGCTTTCATAGGCAGCTGTATTGTTATGCATTTCTCGTAACTATACTAGGACTTCATATTTTTCCTTTTTCAAGGCTTTTGTAGCCTTCTCCTTCTCTTCCTGAGCTCTCTGGAACCGAGCTTCTATTGCATCAAAAAGCCTTCTTAACTGGGTTGGTTCGTCCCCCAATTCTGCGGTTTGTGATGAGGAAGGCGTAGTTGACAAAGTAGGCATTGCATGGACCAAGAAAACAACCTGTTGCACTTCCTTAAATTCTCTTTCCATCCTTCCATATAACTCCTCATTTTTCTCTCTGTATCTCTGCAACATGTTTTTATAGATGTCCTCCATAGCTCCATAGACTAGACTAATGTCATCATCAATGAGAGTGGCTTCCAACTATGGCTTATTGGCACACATTATCTTCCTTGCTGAAGGTTTATTCAGACTAACTTTCCTCTTCTATGACGTCAATGTCCCAACAGGGGGTTTTTCAGGTGGGGTAGCTTCTCCTCCTCCTTGCTCTTATTCTCCTTCATCTCCTCCTCCATGTCCTTCTATTTCATCTTCTCCTCCTCCAGACCCGTTATCTCCAGAAGTTTTGTACTCTTCGTCACTCTCTATGTCATGGAATTTAACCTAGTTTTTATGCTTCTACGTCCCACTGGAATGTTTGACATGTTCAACTCATGTAACTATCATACTTCCTATAGTTTCAGTGTCAGATAAATCTACATCTTTGACAGGTAAAAGAAATTATTTTGGCCATTCCTTTTTAATATGCTCCATATCTTCATCCGTCAGCTTGTAGTATGACTGCAATTATTCTTAGTGCTCATCTCTTCATGCAGTGATGTAAATGAAGTGGGGGTCAACGTGGAACTTCTCTATGGGTCTGTACTAATGCAAGGTACACAGTGTCATATGTGGGAATGATTCAATGGAAACCTTTAACTACTGATAATATCCATGAAACATGGAATTAGAGTGCCACTTCTTTGTCATGTTATTTCTATACCACATGGTGGAAAAATGAGCGGTCAGGGGCTCTATAGGTTCAATCTCTGAAAAATTGTCTCCTTCATGCATATGCCAAGCCACAAATGCAATCAATATGATCAACTAATTTTAGTGGAACTCATATCCTAAGTCCTGGGCTTCACATCAATCCTTTTCTAGATCATTGACAAGATAGTTCACCCAATTCATCTACATTCCCTCCACACACTTTCCTGCGAGTTCCATGTTACACATTAATTTGGTCACCTCGGTGATCACCTGACAAGATGTGTTCATGTTCCCTAAAAATATTAAAAGAGACTTTCTTTAGGAGAAAAGTGATTTGATTTCCTCTACCAAAAAACCCTATGAAGGAAGGTCGTCGCACCCTGCTCTATTCAAGGGGTGCGACGATGCCTAATCGTCGCATCCTGCACCATAACTAGACTACAACATCATCGTAGGATTCTAGTGCATTAGGGTGTGACGATGCTTTAAGCTTTGAAAAATTCAAAATTCATAATGTTCTAGAAGAGGATCTTCTAGAAGGTGAGGTGGCCTCTTATCGGTTTGGATCTTACTCTCTTCTCTGATTTGGTGGGATCATCCTAATATCCTCACCCATCTCTCTTTCACACTATATAAAGAGGCATCTCTCATGGAAAAGGATAAGGTTGAATAGGCTAAGAATTGAATGGAGAGTTCTACATTAGATCATTCTTGAGAGCCTCATTTCAGTTCATCAAGTCATTGTGGATCTTCTTCATTCAAGGTTGGAGAAAAGGTGTGTGTGTTGGATCAAAAGGCCATTGAAAGGGGACCTTGTGACATCAAGGCTTTGGTTGTAATCTCCAGTTTCATTTAATATGATACAACAATATGTTTCTTTCCCATAAAACTAGTCTTGCTTTATTGTATGATTCCTTGATCACATACATAGGTTCTTGTTGAGTATATTGTATTGCTTTCACTTTGGTTGTCTTGTGTTCCCTTGCAGATTCAATATCACAAGAGCATTGAAGTGGAGCTTGGATGGAAATGGCAAGAGGAAACAACATTTAAAAGGTATGTTTTCCATCTCTTGTTAATTAGTAAACACAATGATTAGAACCTAGGGAAAGTTCCATATTTTGTTATGTTTTGTTCTAGTTTCCTGTGGGATCTAGGGAGATATTTTTATGTATGCATTTATCGATTAATCCTATAACATTCCACCACAAACCCAGTGACCTATGTGGGGTGTTTCTTCCTCACTAGATTTCTATCTAAGAGTTGACAAGCAAGGTGCATTGTGTCATCATGTATGGAGGCCACCTTGTAACCTTGCTTCCCCTTTTCTACCTCTTCATAGGATTCTTCAATGCGTTGTGCTAATGAATGGTCTGAGGTCTTCCCTAGCTAGAAATGTTGTGGGTTGGGACCGTTCAAACTTAGACATGTGATCCGGTGGATCAACACTAGATCCACAGTAATTATTTTGTCAAGCCATAGATATCCACCATGATAGCATGACAGAAGGAGTTTAATGCAAGCGTTAACCTCCTGGTGGTGGCCAAAATGGGGAATATTTCTTACATTCAATACCATTTACTATGCCAACCCTTTAATCTATGGATGCAAGACGAGGTGATTTTTCTTTCCAGTTGTCTTCGTTAAATAACGATGAGGAGATAACCCTGTGAACCTACCTCCTATGAGGTTTCAGTCTGTGAAGTATTCCATTTGGTTTCCTTAAATTCTTGTATATTTTCCAACTTAGCCTTATTTTTATTGAGATTCCTTTCCTTCTTTCCTATTATCTGGGTGTCTTTAACTATTTTTGGAATCCTCTTTCCATTTTTATTCCTATCTCCCCCTAGCATAGTCACTTTGCAATGTCGAGGTACCCTCAAAGATTCTAAATTTAATATCCCTTTTCTCAATACTTCTTGAGTGGGCACACTTATCTATTGGATAGATAGGTCATTTAAGCCTTCTTTCATTATTTCAACCTTGATAGCTAATTATTTTTCTTTCTATTCCTCCTGTGTTGTTACTTTTCTCTATTGCTTTGACTTATCCCCTCGTTCGTCTATTAGTCGGTCTATTTTCCTAGCTATGAAATCCATTAATTCTTTCTTTTTATTTTCTGTATCTTCTGCCTCTGCTTTCCTTCTGATGTGATCCTTCTCAATCCAAGTCTTACCTAACAAAAGTGGGAAAGGGGCGTTGTCCTCAGAAAGCCTAATAACTTCAAATTCTTCTTCAGTCAATGTTCCATGAACAATAATAGGTACAATAGTTACTCTTCCACATAAAGTTATCATCTTTCCCTTAAAAAACCCTATCCTTCCTAAAGAAGGTACCATAGTAGGCTTTCCCAAAATTTTCTAATTTTCTTTTGTCATAATATTCACTTGTGTTTCTTCATCCAAGACACAGTCTATGTCGAAGTATTTTATTCTTGCACTTATGCATTGTTTTTCTTTCAATCTTTCTGATAAACTGACATCTTTATAAACATCCATCGTTTCTTCCAACTATAATAACATAGTTTGAACTTCATTTGACCTTTTCTTTTTATGACTTTCTAACATACCCTTAGTCTCTTTATTCTTTTCATAATTTTCTTGTCTTATTTCCTTCCCTTCAACTTCAGCAGTAATCCTTGGACAATCCTCAACCTCATGACCAACAATCTTACAACAAAGAAAAATAGGGCCTACCCCAAGGAATTCCTTAGAAAGATGTCTCGGCCTTCTGAAATTATAACACAAAGTCAGTCCCCTCTTTCTCTTAAATGTTCCCCAATCTTTTTTGTACTTCGAACTTCCCTTAGGATCATAGTGTCGGGCCTGCAATCTGCAAAAAATCTTTCTAGGTTCTTGCATCCACTTATTAGCCCAAAAACTCTTTCTATGCATAGGAATAACATATATTTATTCATTTTCATTAAACTTACTCAAACCAACTCTTTCAACAGTGCCCTAGCCTTCATACTAGGACATAATCTATTAAACATACTTAAATTCATGCTTTCAAAACAAAAACTTTCACTTATCTTTCTCTTACCAAAGCACAAAGATTACCCATTTTAGGATCTTACTTCTTTTATTCAGAAAAACTTACTTTCTTAGCACAAATATTCGCAATTCAAGTAGAGTACTGCGCACTTCAACAACATATCTATGCACAAAGATTTTATTTCTTTTTACTTCAGTTCCTAGCAATCACAGTTTCAAGTCCCGGCAACAGAACCATTTGTTGTCACAGGGGCAGACCCAGGGTTCAACACTTAACAACGCACCAAAAAAACCCCGACTACTGACCCTTTCAGAAACAACTACGAAGCAGGTGAATTCTCACCCAAGGTAGAAGCAGGGGGGGTTACAGGACGCAGGTGTCTGTAACCAAGCTAGAACATAGATCTATGATAAGAGCACTTCACAGAATAATCTATTAATGCTTAGGAAGTGAGCATGCATTAGTTTATTAACCCTCTTAACACCACATAACATAATCAAAGATATATCGACGCAGTAACAAAAAATGATTATATACCCTTAGCACTTATCACTTGGCACTATGAGTCAGATCTAAAATTCATTTACCCTTAACATAACTAAAGTACTTAAGAAATAAAAGATATATCTATTACACATCATAATCAAAGCACTAAGAATATTCATAACAAAAATAACAAGGCACAAAGAAAACCATGAGACACCAGATATACGTGGTTCACCCCAGGGTGGGGCTACGTCCAAAAACCGCTTCGGCTCTTTATTATTTTCCAAGATATTACATTCAATCACTCATGTGCACTAAGCCACATAGTCTAACTTGCACAATACAAGCAATCTGCGCACTAAGCACTAGATCCTCCTTCTTTACCTTCCAAAACTAGGTCACATGCACAAAGCCACAATATCTTATCACAACACTTAGCTCCTTCTACAAAATCACAGTCGACCAAAAAGCCTCGACGCACACAGATATATTGTTTCACAAAGAACCACTTAGTTTTTGCTTCTACAATACATTCATATTTATTTATACTTTACAAACCCTTACAATAAGGCATAAACATGGGGAAAACCCATGGGCCAACATCCCATAAACCTGTTACAAAAACCTAACCCTAAAATTAGGTGAGATCCACAATCTTATCTCCTTTGAGCGCTCCTACTTCAACCAGCGTGTCTGTTAGCGTCGGAAGTCACTCTTGGATTGCAGCAGGAGAAGAGCCCGACACCCATCAGTTTAATGTCACTATTTGTTTATAAAGGATGATCAAATGGAAGTAAACTCAGAACAATGTCGTCTCAACTCTGAAACTAGGCCAAGCATGCATGGGCAAGTGAGGTCTTAGATAAACTTCAAACAGTGAGTTGTAATAAAAGGTGAGCAAGGGGAAGATTTATATAAGAAGAGTGCAAGGGCCTATCGTAAACATCAGGTTTCTAACAGACTGGAGAAGAAAGCATCCGAACACAAGACCTTCTTACGTTCAAACACAAAAGACCAGAGAATACAATAATGTAACAAAAAATCCCTTATCATCACACAACTGCAACAATTCATGTGAATCATTCGATCATGAACTCTCTGATATGAGATGAAAACATAGACAGAGTAAGGAAACTGTTTGTCATAAAACAAGAAATCTCAGATACAGATGCGCAACCCGGAAACTAGAATGGTTGTTAAAACTTTACAGTTGGGAGCTTTGCTCTACCATCGATAGATACAAAAATGGCGAAAATGCCTACATATACTCAAAGAAACAACAGCAACAAAATTGAGATGTTGCATTAAAACCTTGTGTCTACATGGCTTCCGACAGTCTACGCATGCAGATTCTGGATGATCGTGCACCTATGACAGACGCCATCAGATTTCGGATTGTCCTTCTGCAGGTGAGTCGACGTGAATTAGTCTTTTGCCAGACCTTCCTTTTATGGCGGAGTTGATATTCAACCACCAACAACTGCTGCAATAACTACTTTTTTGGGATCAGGGATGGCCTCGGTCAACTCATCCTTCTGGGACGTGGAGGTCTCCTAATGGTGCCACCTGGAACAGCCGAACGGTCTTTCTTTGGACGCTACTTCGTTGGAATGCTACGAGGGACCCCTGTGGATGATGTGGACGAGGGCGTGACGGAGGTTAAAGGTGTGAACACTGTGGAGGTGATGGAGAATAAATGAGAGTTGTGACATCAGCTGAGGAATGCCACGCGGTTAGAATAGGACGGAGGAGGGAGGAGCATGGAGTGTGGGAGTACAGGAGGAGGTGACTAGGAATGAGTGGGACACATGGAAGGAGACGAGAGGACGACTAGCTGAGGAGGTGCCATGTGGATGGAGAGAGGGAAATTGGATAGATGATAGGGGAAGAGGGTGGTAGTAGGTGGAGAACAGGTGGCAACGGGGGGAACGACTTAGACAGTGACATGATAGGAAGGGGGGCCCACTAGAGTAAAAATCCATTCCGGACCCCCCCCTTTCCATTAAAGGCAGAACCGATGGGGGGGTCTAGAATCCAATATAGATCGCAGATCTAAGCGCCGAGACTTGGGCCGTCTAGATGTGCTCATACATTACCTCCAATTCCGGACCCCCCCACCTCTCGTTAAAGCCAGAATGGTGGAGGGGGTGCGAAATTGGACCTTGTCCGTGAATTTGAGTGCCTGGATCAGGACCGTCCAGATCTATGCCCTCTTTAAATTAAATGTACCTAAGCCTCGCTGATGGATGAACGGTTGAGATGACCTCGGTGCTTTCATCATGAAAATCCTGAAGGGCCCCACTCGTGGCTTAGCTATGCGCCGTGTGTCCTCGAGAGGAATGGTCGAGATGGAATTTGATGTTAGAAGAGGGTTACCTCCATTATCAGGCTCGCTTGATGTGACCGGGTGCTAAGACCGTGAGCTCGGCTTTGAAGGGCGCTTATCGGCATTTCGGGGTTCGGGGTTTTGAGATGTGAAATGACGAGGGACTTTTACCCCTCGAACTCCCGAATGCCAATATGCCGATGTAACCAAATCTTGCACCATGCGTCAATGGATCGGACGACCCAGACTATGCTTTAAAATATAGGCTCTTTCTATTACACTATATATTAGGTAACTTGGCAGCCCTGATATCCCGATGACCATTGATCTACTTCATGGATAGATCTCGGCTGCCGGCAGCAAAACCTTGCCCGCTCGCTTGACTCGTAACTGGAGAAGAGATCCTTCCGCTGCTGCGCTTGGGTGTTTCTCGTTCATCCTGCAGACCTGGGTCCCTTGTGCCTAGGACAAGAAATGTCGCTAACATTAGGCTCCATGGGGGATAGATTCGTCCCTGTGATGCTCTAAGAACTCATTCCGTAGCTTCAGTGCCTTGCTGTTGGGCTATGGAGTCAGGCTCAAAACATCCCACTGCTGAAAATACAGGCTGAAAAATAAAAACAAAACAAACTAAACGTTTATGATTACAGGAGCTTATTTATGTACAGTCCTAAGCTAATAAAACACTTTACATGGGCTAGGTGAAAGAAAACTTCCACCATAGCCATTCAAGCAGATTCCTGGATAGAAGCTCCTTCCTTCTGTCGATGATCATCAGCGGATGGTGTAACAGTGACAGCAGAGCGGTTACACTCTTCAACTCCTCCTTACAGGCTGGAGTTGAGATGAAATAGGGTGGATCCAAGGCATAGGGGAAATGCCACTCCATGTATTCGCCGACAGGGTCATAGAATGAGTGGCGAATTTCGGAAAATTGGTGACAGGCAGCCTCCTCTGCTATAGAGTTGCTCACATGTGGCCGAATATCTCTGATAAGCATAGGTGGGTGGATAACTGAAGTAGGATCACTGATCTTAGGTGGTGTCTTCTCACTGATTGGATCTGAACAAAGGGCAGACTACTCCTCTAGTTCTTTTTCCTCTTCTTGGCTCTCCCCCAGGTCAAATTCGTATTCATCATAAACAGGCCCCCCGGGTAAATTATGCTCTTCCTTGTACTGCTCAGTGTCTCCTGAAGGACCGAGATGGCTGATTTCCTCATGATAATTTTCCTTAGTGAGCAGAGGACAAGGTTCAGCGACCTTCTCTATCAGTTCACTAAGAGCATCCTCTTCCCCCAGTCTTCTATCCTTATAGCCCTCATCATCACAGCCTTCATTAGACATAATCATATCTGGGAGGATTTCTTCTTCTTGGCTCTCCCATGGGTTAGATTCATAATGACCATAAACAGGACCCGTGGGAAAGATTTTTTCATAATTTCCCTCAGTAGAGCTGCTAAGGGCCTCTGCTTCAAAGGATGGGAAATCCTCAGCGAATTGTTCAGCTTCCCACTTGTCAAATCTGGCAGTGATAGATTTTATCAGTTCCATAACTCTGCCCGAAGCGTCTTCTTCCTCCCCGGGATCTTTATAATCATTCATTGTAGAGATACAAAAATCATCTTCTTCAAAGGGTGGAAAATCCTCTGCACATCGCTCAACTTCCCACCTGTCAAGTCTGGCATTGATAGATTTTACCAGCTCCATAACTTCGCCCGAAGCAGAAGAATGGGTAGGAGAAAGGACTGATTCCTGATCCAGGTCATCAGGATCATCCTCGTAGCCTTCATAAAAGACGGCTCTATCTTGTATACATTTGTTGTAGTATCCCTCACAACAGTTATGAAAAATCAACTCAGAGGGATAAAACTTCTGACAGTAAGCAGTGAAAGCTCCATGGAACTCACTGAGTGAAGAAATGCTAGCAGGGGGTAAAGAATGATACCATCTATGTGCATCACCTGCTAACGAGAACATGAACATCTTCAGTAATACATCTTCATGATGTATCTCCCACTGACGCATGAGTTCGTGAAACTCACTGAGGTGCTGAGCAGGGTTGTCCTCTTCACATTTTCCAAATATGGGCAAATAATCGCCCCACTCATTCGAAGAGGGGACAACATTAGGAAAACCAGGAATAGCAGAAAAATTAAAAGGAGAAAACATGCGAGCAAGTATTTTCTCCATATCGAACCAGTGGAGTTGCCAATCAATCCTTGAATCATGGAGTCGCCAAGTGAAAGATGCGCAGCTTCGAATGTGCCTGGTCCTTGTTCACCATCAAAGGCCAGATCTTAACATTGTCATGACCCCAAGAAGTTTCTCAGGCTGAGAAATTAGCTGCTGAAACCTTCTCGAGAAAGCTCCTTAGGTTCAGCTTTCAGGTGTGTTAATAATAGTCACAGCTGAAATAGTGATGTGGAAACAATGGATTCGCCACAGTGGAGTCGCCAGGTGCACAGTAGCAATATTTAAGGGCTCTGATGTCTGATGCACCTTCAGAATCAGAGGCTCAATGTCATTCTACCCAGGGAAAATCTTCAACTTTGTCCCCGACAACGACGCCACAAATGTTAGCATCGAAAGTCACTCCTGGATTGCAGTAGGAGAAGAGCCCAACACCCATCAATTTAATGTCATGATTTGTTTATAAAGTATGATCAAATGGAAGTAAACTCAGAACAATATTGTCTCAACTCTGAAACTAGGCCAAGCGTGCATGGGCAAGTGAGGTCTTAGATGAACTTCAAACAGTGAGTTGTAATCAAAGGTGAGCAGGGGGGAGATTTATATAAGAAGAGTGCAAGGGCCTGTCGTAAACATCAAGTTTCTAACAGACTGGAGAAGAAAGCGTCCGAACACAAGACCTTCTTACGTTCAAACACAGAAGACCAGAGAATACAATAATGTAACAACAAATCCTTTATCATAACACAACTGCAACAATTCATGCGAATCATTCGATCATGAACTCTCTGATATGAGACGAAAACATAGATGGAGTAAGGAAACTATTTGTCATAAAACAAGAAATCTCAGATACAGATGCGCAACCTGGAAACTAGAATGGTTGTTAAAACTTTACAGTTGGGAGATTTTCTCTACCATCGATAGATACAAAAATGGCGAAAATGCCTACATATACTCAAAGAAACAACAACAACAAAATCGAGACGTTGCATTAAAACCTTGCATCTGCATCACTTCCGACAGTCTGCGCATGCATATTCTGGATGATCGTGCGCCTATGACAGACGCCATCAGATTTCGGATTGTCCTTCTGCAGGTGAGTCGACGTGAATTAGTCTTTTTCCAGACCTTCCTTTTATGGCAGAGTTGATATTCAACCACCAACAACTGCCACAATAACTACTTTTTTGGGATCGGGGATGGCCTCGGTCAACTTATCCTTCTGGGACGTGGAGGTCTCCTAATGGTGCCACCTGGATCAGCCGAACGGTCTTTCTTTGGACGCTACTTCACTGGACTGCTACGAGGGACCCCTGTGGATGATGTGGACAAGGGCGTGATGGAGGTTAAAGGCGTGAACACTGTGGAGGTGATGGAGAAGAAACAAGAGTTGTGACATTAGCTGAGGAATTCCACGCGGTTCGAATAGGACAGAGGAGGGAGGAGTATGGAGTGCGGGAGTATAGGAGGAGGTGACTAGGAATGAGAGGGACACATGGCAGGAGATGAGAGGACGACTAGCTGAGGAGGTGCCATTTGGATGGAGAGAGGGAAATTGGATAGATGATAGGGGAAGAGGGTGTCGGTAGGTGGAGAACAGGTGGCAACGAGGGGAATGACTCAGACAGTGACATGACAGGAAGGGGGGCCCGCTAGAGTAAAAATCCATTCTAGACCCCCCCCCTTTCCATTAAAGGTAGAACCGATGGGGGGTCCGGAATCCAATACAAACCGCAGATCTAAGTGCCGAGACTTGGGCCGTCTAGATGTGTTCATACATTACCTCCAATTCCGGACCCCCCCCTCTCGTTAAAGCAAGAATGGCAGAGGGGGTGCGGAATTGGACCTTGTCCGTGAATTTGAGTGCCTGGATCACGACCGTCCAGATCTACACCCTCTTTAAATTAAATGTGTTTGAGCCTCGCTGATGGATGAACGACTGATATGACCTCGACGCTTTCATCATGAAAATCCCGAAGGGCCCCACTCGTGGCTTAGCTATGCACCACGTGTCCTCGAGAGGAACGATCGAGATGGAATTTGATGTTAGAAGAGGGTTGCCTCCATTATCAGGCTCGCTTGACGTGACCGGGTGATAAGACCATGAGCTCAGCTTTGAAGGGCGCTTATCGGCATTTCGGGGTTCGGGGTTTCGAGATGTGAAATGACGAGGGAATTTTACCCCTCGAACTCCCAAATGCCAATATGCCGATGTGACCAAATATTGCACCACGCGTCAATGGATCGGACGACCCAGACTTAGATTTAAAATATAGGCTCTTTCTCTTACACTATATATCAGGTAACTTGGCAACCCCGATATCCTGATGACCATTGATCTGCTTTGTGGATAGATCTCGGCTGCCAGCAGCAAAACCTTGCCCGCTCGCTTGACTCGTAACTGGAGAAGAGATCCTTCCGCTGCTGTACTTGGGTGTTTCCCGTTCATCCTGCAGACCTGGGTCCCTTGTGCCTAGGACAAGAAATGTCGCTAACATTAGGCTCCATGGGGGATAGATTCGTCCCTGTGATGCTCTAAGAACTCATTCCGTAGCTTCAGTGCCTTGCTGTTGGGCTATGGAGTCAGGCTCAAAACATCCCACTGCTGAAAATACAGGCTGAAAAATAAAAACAAAACAAACTAAACGTTTATGATTACAGGAGCTTATTTATGTACAGTCCTAAGCTAATAAAACACTTTACATGGGCTAGGTGAAAGAAAACTTCCACCATAGCCATTCAAGCAGATTCCTGGATAGAAGCTCCTTCCTTCTGTCGATGATCATCAGCGGATGGTGTAACCGTGACAGCAGAGTGGTTACACTCTTCAACTCCTCCTTACAGGCTGGAGTTGAGATGAAATAGGGTGGATCCAAGGCATAGGGGAAATTCCACTCCATGTATTCGCCGATAGGGTCATAGAATGAGTGGTGAATTTCGGAAAATTGGTGACAGGCAGTCTCCTCTGCTATAGAGTTGCTCACATGCGGTCGAATATCTCTGATAAGCATAGGTGGGTGGATAACTGAAGTAGGCTCACTGATATTAGGTGGTTTCTGCTCATTGATTGGCTCTGAACAAAGGGCAGACTACTCCTCTAGTTCTTTTTCCTCTTCTTGGCTCTCCCCCGGGTCAAATTCGTATTCATCATAAACAGGCCCCCCAGGTAAATTATGCTCTTCCTCGTACTGCTCAATGTCTCCTGAAGGACCGAGATGGATGATTTCCTCGTGATAATTTTCCTTAGTGAGCAGAGGACAAGGTTCTGCGACCTTCTCTATCAGTTCACTGAGAGCATCCTCTTCCCCCAGTCTTTTATCCTTATAGCTCTCATCATCACAGCCTTCATTAGACATAATCATATCTGGGAGGATTTCTTCTTCTTGGCTCTCCCATGGGTTAGATTCATAATGACCATAAACAGGACCTGTGGGAAAGCTTTTTTCATAATTTCCCTCAGTAGAGCTGCTAAGGGCCTCTGCTTCAAAGGATGGGAAATCCTCAGCAAATTGTTCATCTTCCCACATGTCAAATCTGGCAGTGATAGATTTTATCAGTTCCATAACTCCGCCCGAAGCGTCTTCTTCCTCCCCAGGATCTTTATAATCATTCATTGTAGAGATACAAAAATCATCTTCTTCAAAGGGTGGAAAATCCTCTGCACATCGCTCAACTTCCCACCTATCAAGTCTGGCATTGATAGATTTTACCAGCTCCATAACTTCTCCCAAAGCAGAAGAATGGGGAGGAGAAAGGACTGATTCCTGATCCAGGTCATCAGGATCATCCTCATAGCCTTCATAAAAGACGGCTCTATCTTGTATACATTTGTTGTAGTATCCCTGACAACAGTTATGAAAAATCAACTCAGAGGGATAAAACTTCTGACAGTAAGCGGTGAAAGCTCCATGGAACTCACTGAGTGAAGAAATTCTAGTAGGGGGTAAAGAATGATACCATCTACGCGCATCTCCTGCTAACGAGAACATGAACATCTTCAATAATACATCTTCATGATGTATCTCCCACTGACGCATGAGTTCGTGAAACTCACTGAGGTGCTGAGCAGGGTTGTCCTCTTCACATTTTCCAAATATGGGAAAATAATCACCCCACTCATTCGGAGAGGGGACAACATTAGGAAAACCAGGAATAGCAGAAAAATTAAAAGGAGAAAACCTGCGAGCAAGGATTTTCTCCATATCGAACCAGTGGAGTTGCCAATCAATCCTTGAATCATGGAGTTGCCAAGTGAAATATGCGCAGCTTCGAATGTCCCTGGTCCTTGTTCACCATCAAAGGCCATATCTTAACGTTTTCGTTACCCCAGGAAGTTTCTCAGGCTGAGAAATCAACTGCTGAAACCTTCTCGAGAAAGCTCCTTATGTTCATCTTTCAGGTGTGTTAACAATAGTCACAGCTGAAACAGTGATGTGCAAACAATGGATTCACCACAGTGGAGTCGCCAGGTGCACAGTAGCAATCTTTAAGGGCTTTTATGTATGATGCACCTTCAGAATTAGAGGCTCAATGTCGTTCTACCCAGGGAAAATATTCAACTTTGTCCCCGACAACGATGCCAGAAATGTTAGCGTCGAAAGTCACTCCTCGATTGCAGCAGGAGCAGAGCCCGACACCCATCAGTTTAATGTCATGATTTGTTTATAAAGTATGATCAAATGGAAGTAAACTCAGAACAATGTTGTCTCAACTCTGAAACTAGGCCAAGCGTGCATGGGCAAGTGAGGTCTTAGATGAACTTCAAACAGTGAGTTGTAATAAAAGGTGAACAGGGGGAAGATTTATATAAGAAGAGTGCAAGGGCATGTTGTAAACATCAGGTTTCTAACAGACTGGAGAAGAAAGCGTCCGAACACAAGACCTTCTTACATTCAAACACAGAAGACCAGAGAATACAATAATGTAACAACAAATCCTTTATCATAACACAACTGCAACAATTCATGCGAATCATTCAATCATGAACTCTCTAATATGAGATGAAAACATAGACGTAGTAAGGAAACTGTTTTTCATAAAACAAGAAATCTCAGATACAGATGCGCAACCCGGAAACTAGAATGGTTGTTAAAACTTTACAGTTGGGAGCTTTTCTCTACCATCAATAGATACAAAAATGGCAAAAATGCCTACATATACTCAAAGCAACAACAACAACAAAATTGAGACGTTGCATTAAAACCTTGCGTCTGCATGGCTTCTGACAGTCTGCGCATGCATATTCTGTATGATCGTGCGCCTATGACAGACGCCATCAGATTTTGGATTGTCCTTCTGCAGGTGAGTCGACGTGAATTAGTCTTTTGCCGGACCTTCCTTTTATGGCAGAGTTGATATTCAACCACCAGCAACTGCCGCAATAAATACTTTTTTGGGATCAGGGACAACCTCGGTCAACTTATCCTTCTGGGACGTGGAGGTCTCCTAATGGTGCCACCTGGATCAACTGAACGGTCTTTCTTTGGACGCTACTTTGCTGGACTGCTACGAGGGACCCCTATGGATGATGCGGACAAGGGCGTGACGGAGGTTAAAGGTGTGAACACTATGGAGGTGATGGAGAAGAAACAAGAGTTGTGACATTAGCTGAGGAATTACACGCGGTTCGAATAGGATAGAGGAGGGAGGAGTATGGAGTGTGGGAGTATAGGAGGAGGTGACTAGGAATGAGAGGGACACATGGCAGGAGACGAGAGGACGACTAGCTGAGGAGGTTCCATTTGGATGGAGAGAGGGAAATTGGATAGATGATAGGGGAAGAGGGTGGCGGTAGGTGGAGAACAGGTGGCAACGGGGGGAATGACTCAAACAGTGACATGACAGGAAGGGGGGCCCGCTAGAGTAAAAATCCATTCTGGACCCCCCCCCTTTCCATTAAAGGCAGAACCGATGGGGGGGTCCGGAATCCAATACAAACCGCAGATCTAAGTGCCGAGACTTGGGCCGTCTAGATGTGTTCATACATTACCTCCAATTCTGGACCCCCCCCTCTCGTTAAAGCTAGAATGGCAAAGGGGGTGCAGAATTGGACCTTGTCTGTGAATTTGAGTGCCTGGATCACGACCGTCCAGATCTACACCCTGTTTAAATTAAATGTGTTTGAGCCTCATTGATGGATGAACTGCTGAGATGACCTCGACGCTTTCATCATGAAAATCCCGAAGGGCCCCACTCGTGGCTTAGCTATGCGCCACGTGTCCTCCAGAGGAACGGTCGATATGGCATTTGATGTTAGAAGAGGGTTGCCTCCATTATCAGGCTCGCTTGACGTGACCGGGTGATAAGACCGTGAGCTCGACTTTGAAGGGCGCTTATCGGCATTTCAGGGTTCGGGGTTTCGAGATGTGAAATGACGAGGGAATTTTACCCCTCGAACTCTCGAATGTCGATATGTTGATGTGACCAAATCTTGCGCCACGCGTCAATGGATCGGATGACCCAGACTTAGCTTTAAAATATAGGTGCTTTCTCTTACACTATATATCAGGTAACTTTGCAGCCCCGATATCTCGATGACCATTGATCTTCTTCGTGGATAGATCTCGGCTGTCGGTAGCAAAACCTTTCCCACTTGCTTGATTCGTAACTGGAGAAGAGATCCTTCCGCTGCTGCGCTTGGGTGTTTCCCGTTCATTCTGCAGACCTGGGTCCCTTGTGCCTAGGACAAGAAATGTCGCTAACAGTGTCTAAGTCTGAAATTGGGCCAAAACTAACCAAAGTTTCCTCAAAACTTGGTCGATGGCCAACAAAAAGATCTTTTTGTATCAAGTGGTATCAGAGCTAGTTTACATTTGGATTTGATTTTTTCATGCTAACCAGGGAAAATCTACATTGTGGTGAAGGTAAACTTGTTGAAGAGAATCCATTGATTGGATTGAGAAAGAGAACTTCTCAAAGTGAGAAGATGGCATCAGAAGAGGGACTTTCTTAGGATGAGAAAGAGTTTCGAAAAACCTTCTTCGCCATGTCGGAGATGATGAAGGTTTTGTATGAGGATTACTTGGAATGGAAGAGATTGAATCTGGGTGAATCTTCAAAGGTCAAAAGTAAAGAAGGAGATGATCCTCCTCAAATTACTCCTTCACCTCCATCTTAACCTCCTTCTTCTCCTTCTTTTTCAAGTTCAAGTTCTAAATCCACTGCAAAGAAACATGTCCATAAACATAAGAATGAAATTCCTTTATTAAAACTTGATGTGAAATTTGAATTGCCCATGTATGATGGTGAAGTTAATGTAGAGAGACTTGACAATTGGGTGAGATAGATGGAGGTTTATTGCAGTGTGCAATAGATCAAGTATGAGGAAACTCAAATCAAGTTGGCATCACTTAGACTTGTAGGAACAACACTCATCTGGTGGAAAAGAAAGTTGCAAAATGGCACACAACAAGTGGGTAATGTATTTCCATCATGGCAAAGTTTTATTTCTGCACTTAGAAAGAAATTCTATCCTTCGGGTTATAAAGAGAAAGTGTTAAGTGAATGGAAAGATTTAAAAATGAGAAAAGGACAAACAGTGCAAGAACACATATATAGCTTTCGTAAAATGGAATTGATGTTAGATATTACTTTACATACCCAAGAAACTCTTATGAAGTATATAGGAGGTTTACCTTCACATATTCTAAATAATGTATTCATGTTTGGACCTACTAATATTGATGAGGTTTCTTTTCAAGTGGCATACATCAAAGAAGGGAAAACATGTGTTGGGGTATCAGGGGAATCATCTTCAAGGAAAGAGGAAAAAAGGAAGTGGAATGGAAAAAAGGCAAATTCAGTGGCAAGAAAGGAAGAGAATCCCTCTTGCAAGCATTGCAAGAAAGAGGGGCATGATGAGGACCATTGTTGGAAATTACATCCTGAGAAGAGGCCAAAGTGGTTCAAAGAGAAGAAAGGGAGGCAAACAGTTGCAGCAACAACATGACCCACAGACTTGGGATCAGATTCAAATGATGAATCTAAGGTCTCATTGGTTGGTATGAAAGGTAAAATTGGTGAAGGATTTGATTATGGAAGTAACTTGTTTCACATAAGGGTCATCATGAGACACACTAAGGTTGACACATTGATATATAGTGGATCTCAATCTGACTTAATTTTAGAGGAATTGGTTAAACAGTTGGAATTAAAAACACAGATGCATCATAAGCCTTACAAACTTAAATGGATAAGAAACAATCATCAATTGCACATAACAAAGCAGTGCACATTAAAATTTGCAATTTCATCTAAGTTTTTGGACAAGGTAACATGTGATGTGGTGCCACTAAGTGAATGTGGAATGGTCTTAGGCAATCCATACTTGTTTTATCGTAAAGCAATATTCTACAGGGAAAAGAATCAATATCACTTAATCAAAGAAGGTCAAGAATATGTGGTTCATGCTCATCATTTAAAGGCAATTAAAACTCTTCAAACTATGGAACAATTAAGAAATGAAGATCAAGAAACAAATACACCTATAATTGTTTCAATTCAAGTAATCGATCTTAAGCAAGAACAGGAGATGATTGTGGAATGGAAAATAAATCACACTTTGCTTCAAGATAAGTTAATGTCGTGCAAATATTAAAAACATATCAGCTCATTTGTAGTCATATTTTTTATGCTATCAATAGAAATGTTGTCTACATGGATGATAGTGGCTTTAGTAATATGTGTCAGGGTTCAAATTGATAACAATATGATGTTAGTTATCATGATTGTTTTACAGTTGATCTTGATGAGACAAGTGCACAAGACAGATTTCAAATATAGAGAACAAACCGGGTGGCCTATCCTGAGCTTGATGACTAGTCAGTAACCTTTTGGGGACCAAAAGGTCTTTAGTGGGGAGGTGTGATACAAAATTGGATCCAGGAGCTTGATGGGGCTCAGAAAGGCCTAAAAATAAAATTTCTCAAAATGGCTTCAAAACGGACTTGTAGGTAGGAATCGTCGATACAAACCCAACGTAACTTAAATGGGCTCAAATAGATGTTGTATGATCTAGATATGGTGATTTTTTCATTTTTCCAAACAGGCAAAAACAATGATGATTGTATAGTCTGTACAGTGCCACGTAGAAGATGACTATATAGGTCTTATGGCCATACAACTGATGTGGTAGGCACAGTTGGCACTGATGTGGTAGAGTATGTGGCACTGATGTGGACAGAGGCTGACTGGGTAGTTGATGTGATAGGTGGACCAATCTGGAAGTGACACATGTCACCACTGCAAGGGTGACATGTGGCACATCCATGCTGCTTATGTGGTAGTGATTGATAATGTGGTCACTTGAAATTTATTATTTGATTGACACGTGGCATATTCAAATGAATGGTAAGGTGCCACGTGGCCCAGACATGGGCTGCCACGTGGCACCCCTTTAATGGTCGATGGTTGAATTTTTTTTATGAATCTTGGGGAGTCGACCTCTCAACCTTAGGCAAGGGTGTAGATATTTCACATAGGTCAGGAACCAACCCGCCTATATAGTATTTATTACCACTATACATTTCCATATTGTTTTAAATTTTGTTAAAGGTTCGGTTGGCCCTGGAAAGGGTCGGGGCTAGGCCTGATCCCTTGGTCTAAACACTTGCATATAACCATGGTCCATCCCTTTGACACTTGGCATGAGTGCTACAGAGTTTAGCCTGGAGCTCAGGCATATGTGTTTCCATACAACTATGCCACGGGACCTTCCAAAAACTTTGGTGTGGATATGGATATATCACTAGCCCCGGGTTTCGGAACCACCACCATATGACTCAGATCTTGAAACTGAGAGGGTCGATCAACAGGGGGCTTATCTCGACCGATCGGGCCCAAGTCATATGCATGTGCCAGAAATCCAGGGGGCTTACGGAGGAGGGGCTAGCGTGCATCCCCTAGGGGGATGGCGCTTGGCCACATAACCCATATGTCTATGTAAAAGTGGCATGCACCCAGGCCAGAGGGGATTATACCTATATTTCTCCAAAAGTGGGTTATTTGAACTATATAATAGTGATTTTCAATGATTTTTGGAGTCGTTTTGGAGATTTTTGTCCAATATTGGGGAATATTGGGCCCTTTTTTAGGCCAGATCTTGGGGGGAGGTTGGGAGATGGTTACCAAATTTAGATCTATATAAACTAGAGCTTCTTGAATCCATGAAGGTACATTCAGAGAAGGTTTATGATGAATATTTTCCAGACCAAATCCATTTTTATGCAGGGAAGTTGTTGAGGAGAGAACCTTTGCGGGCCATTTCTAGGAGCTCCAGTCATCCGTTTTCAGTGCCGTCAGTTTTTTTGGGTTCCAAATATCTGGTAGAACAAGGGGAGATCAATTTTTTAACCTTTTGTAATTTTTGTATTGTACTTTTGAATATTTGAATAGAAATAAGAAAGCCTCAACCATTGAGACAAAGACCCGAACATGTAGGCGAGATTGTCAAACTTCGTTATCACTTTGGTGTTCTATTGTTTTTTATTCTTCTTTATTTATTTCAGATATGTATATCTGCATATTGCTGTGATGTTTCTTCTATAATTATTCCTCTTTCATTCAACTTCCTAAATGGTTAATAAACACATGCATAATAACTCAACCATTGTCATATAAAAGATCTTTTTGGATCAGTCCCCCTTGCTTGGAGGTGCTTTCCAGTAGCCATCTAGGCTTAATACTAGTTCTAGACTTTTTAGTGGAGGGATTCATGGGTCTCATTCCTATATGACTCCAGTTGGGTCTATTCCTTTCTCTTCTTTTGGTTCTTTTGGAAACAATGCTTTCTTATCGTCTACATTTTCATTAGGGGGAAACCCCTTCTTTAATCAACCCAACACTATGCAAGGATTTGTTCCTTCATAGGGAGTGATTTCATGAGCCTTCTCCTCTCAAGGTATTGGAAATCCCTGGTAGGGATATTTTCCTTCACAAGGGATTTTGATCAGGGGAAACCCCTCCCACACTCAGTGGAACCCCGGGCAAGGTTTAGTACCTATGCCAGGAGGATCGGTTGGGGGCATCCCCAACCAAGGTCCTTGGAATACCATGCAAGGAAAAATACCTACCCAAGGTATGTCATAGAATTATGTGAATCCATCAATGATGAATAATAACACACAAACTCCTTTTATTGGCCAAGGACACCATGGTTTCTACCAAAACCCTGGCCAACAAGAAAACTTTTCTTGGCAACCTGGTGCCAGTCAAAATCTAGGCTCCTCTTTTACTTTGAATCCACCGCAACCTAGGTTACCTTTCCTCAAAACTCTTCATTTTCCATATTTGTCAAGGTTGTTGAATGATATGATCCATCATGATCCATGTTGGCCTCCCATGCCAACCAAGTTTCCCTCAGACGTACTGAAATTTGAAGGAAATCCTGATGAGGATCCAGGTGATCATGTTACAACGTTTCATTTATGGTGTTCCTCCAACTCGTTGAAGGATGACTCTATACATTTGTGATTATTTCAACATGCTCTTATAGGAGGTGCTGCAAAATGGCATATCAAGCTTGACAACTCGAATTATTCTTACTTTAACGACCCGAAAATGGTTTTCTTAAACCATTTTCAGTTACCAGTGAGATACGATGTTGGCACTAAATTGTTGGAAAACTTTGAGAAAACAAAAGTCATCCATATATATGATCACATCCAAGAATGGAGTCTCTGAAAGAGATTGATAAAAGTGAAGGTATCTCCTGCATTATTTCTCAAGTGGTTCTTAAATTCCTTGGTGCCTTGTGTCTCCAAAGACGTTGTGACTTCCAGAGTGTTCTCCAAAGAAGAGGCTATTATGAGATCCCAACAACTAGACCTAATTTATTCTCATTTCGGTATGCTATACGAAATTCTCCCTGATGCACCACGGTCAACTTTTGACAAAACCAAATAGAATTCTAGGCCTCATGCCTATGGTATAGTAGTTTCAACACAAATTAATTCCACGTATCAATTGGCTAACCAATTGCAATAGTTATCGATCCAACAAACTACGACCAGCCAGACCCCTAGTATGGCTTCCCCCATAACCCAAGCATTAGAAGTACAAAGTGTGCAGTCAACGAATCTCAAAGGTAACCAACAACCCAAGGGGAAAAAAATCCAAAGGAAAAAAGGGTAAGGGGGATAAACAGGTTGCTAATAATTTTGGAGAGGGTAAAAATGAGAAGAAGAAGGTGAAGTTTCTATGTAATACTTTCATAGACGATCACTTGACTCACCAATTCCCTCGGCTTGAGGAAGCCCATAATATTTTTGCATAGCAGCAGTTTGTTGGTTAACTAACCCTTTCCCACAAGGGAAAAGTATGGCACAATCTTCCTCATCAACGAACATGCTTGGGGGAAATCATGGAGCACCCACACTTAATACTAATAATGGAGTCGAAAACGTATACATGATGAGATATTATGCTCATCTTTATATCAAGGATCATGATTATGGAATGTCGGAATTTGTTGATAAGGGAATATAAGCTTCCAACCCACTACCTCCTCTTCATATTGAGAATATTGTGGGAGACACTATGACTCGCATCCCTAAAGGTGCATTTAATAAGGATTCTCATAATATGAATGAAAGGGATGCTTAGAAATACTCTGTCGTAGAGGATCTGGCACAAATTCCTTATGTGATGTTTTCTCTGGAAGTTCTTCAGAGTTTCCCCTCACAGAGAAAAGTATTGTTGTCCGCCTTGGGTGCTGTCAGGCTAGCTAATTCGGGAAATATTATTTTTGACCCTACCGACCATAAACCTCATTTTCCTTACCATGTCAATTTCCATATAGTAATGGTTTATGCCACGAAATCGTTGACACAAAAAAATTTCCACACGGTGGTAGACAAGGGTGCCTCGACTTGTGTGATGTTGTTGGAATGTTGGAAGGCCATTTTCCAACCCGAGTTGTCTCCATTGTCAATGTTGTTAACTTCATTTGATGGTTGCTCTTATATACCACATGACATAATACCCTCCTTCCCTGTGTAGTTGGAGGGAAAAAGTATGTGCGTCGAGGTAGTAGTAGTCGATGCCTCTCGACTACAATATTTTATTAGGACAAAGTTGGACCTATTCTATGACATTGATTGTATCCACCATTTTTTGGGTATTATGTTTTCCTCATGAACTCCATATTATAATCGTTGATCAGTTATCCTTCTCCCGTCTTGAACCTTCATCAAGGGAACTCACGGTCCTAATGATTGATAACCCACAACCAAGTATCATCAGCTTAGGTGCCAGAAGTTTTCCATCTCTAATGGGAACTTTTGATTATCCACCACCTTCAAATGATGTCAAGTTTATTTTGAATATCCTTGATCAGCCAAAGGCTATGATATTTCAAGTAGCTTCTTTTCGAACGAGTTATTTTAATGATCTATGGAATTTACCTTCCCTGTCAGCTTCGATGGAAGGGGTAGGGAATCCTAGCATGGCTATGCCCCTATCCTTTACTGAGGTTGCATAAAACATTGTCCAACAAACCTCGGTCAACCCTGATTTGGATTCCCCTTAGGAGCTAGATATTGTTCTTGAGCCTACTTGGGCTCAAGATTCTCTAACTACTCACAATCCTTTGGACTTGGTATTGCCCTCTGACGAGGTGATTCTAGAGGAAATGAATGGCCTAGATAAAACTTGGGATGATCTTCACCATATCTCTTCTTTTTTACCTGAGCTTCGGAGAGTAGAATCAGGAGAGTTCGCCATGACCATGAATGGAGATGCAACTTGTACTATTAAATATCTAGCCATGAAAAAAATCTACGCCAAGGGAAACATGGTGAGTATAGCTGAAATGATTCCAATTGGCATCTCTAAAACTCCTGGCATCATTGAAAATGTCTTCATCGGAGCGGATTTCTCCTCCAAGGAGATTCAAGTGTACATTGAATTATTTAAAGAGTTTCACAACATTTTCACTTGGTCTTATGAGGAAATTCTAGGCATTGACCCTTGAATAGTCGAACATGAGATTATGGCTTACCCTGATGCTAATCATGTTCGGAAAAATCTTTGCCCAATCAATCCTCACAAGGAAGCAACTATTAAGGCTAAAGTAGAGAAGCTACTTAAATTTGTTTTTATCTACCTAGTTCAATTGACGGAATGGGTGTCAAACCCTTTTCCTATCAACAAAAAACAAGGTACGATTCATGTGTGCATGGAATTTCATGATCTGAATAAAGATTTCCCGAAGGATAATTTTCCAACCCCATTCATTGACCAAATTATCGATGAATGTGCGCGCTGTGAAGTATTTTCTTTTATGGATGGTTTTTCTAGGTACAACCATATTCATATCAAACCCCGGGATCAACATAAAAATGATTTCATATGTCCTTGGGGTATGGTCACATACCGAAAAATTCCTTTTGGCCTTAAAAATGATGGAGCTAATTTTCAGTGGGCCATGTCATTCGCCTTCCATGACCTCAAGCACATAGTCAAGGTGTATCTTGATGATCTGGTATCATGTGCTCATAATAGATCTGATCATTCCTCCCACCTATGACTTACTTTTTATAGGTGTCACTACTACCAGATTCGCCTAAATCTGAACAAGTGTAGTTTTTTTGTAACATCGAGACATTTGTTAGGATTTATCGTGCCCATTATAGGGATCATGGTTGATCCTCTCAAGGTTGAGGAAATAGTTCATTTTCCTCCCCCACACACAATTACCTAGCTTCAAAGTATACAAGGGAAATCTAACTTCCTTCAGCGATTTGTTGCCAACTCTGTTGAAATAACTAAATGGTTTATGCATCTCTTGAAAAAAGGGGTCCCTCAAAGCTCAAGGCTCTTTTGAAGCATTGAAACATGCTCTGATGTCTACCTCGCTTCTCAATCCTCTAGATTATGGAAAGGATTTCTTCTTATACTTGGCTACAGTAGAGTATACTATTGGTATGGTATTGGTTAAGGAGGATGATTCTCTCTAGGAGCATGTTATCTATTATCTTAGTCGAGGCTTAGTCATACAAAAACTCAACTACACTCATGTTGAGAAACTAGCTTTGGCATTTGTCCATGTTGTCCAAAGGTTCCATCATTACATTGTGCTTCACAAGACCAGCATCGTAGACATCGTGAATCCTTTTCAATATGATTGACAGTATGGGTCATCAACGTGAATATTAGTCGATGGATAGTCATTCTTCAAGAATTTGATTTGGACTTTGTTTCGATGAAGTCTAAGAAGTATTTGGTCTTTGACGAATTAATTTTGGAGCTTCCGAATGAGAGTGAAAATAATTTTCTTGAATAATATTTGATCAATGAGGATCTTTTCCTTATTGCATTGTCATACCCTTGGTATGGAGATATAATTGTGTATCTTTAGACTTTGAAGTACCCTTCCTCTGCTTCTTGTGATGAGTGTTGACAGATATGCCATCAAGCATGAGACTATCTTATCATCAATGAAACTTTGTATCATCGAGGAATTGATTGCGTTCTCTGTCATTTCCTGACTCATGAAGAGGAAAAGCCTCTATTGAACGAATGTCACACTAGAGCATGTGGCGGTCACTTGTTGTTGGATTACTGAGAGGGGGAGTGAATCAGTAATAGAACAATTTAATCCTTTTTAACCATATAATCCAAGTGTTATATCAATGAACCATTATCATCCAATAATTGCAAAGTAAATAAGAAATGAACAAATGAACAAAAATACACATACACAGTACACCAATGTTTTACTTGGAAACACAAATCGGGAGAAAACCACAGAATGATTTTTCTTATATGTCTTGAAGAATTACATTCATTGGAAGCACCAAATTCCTTTGTTTTCCATCTGCAAATGGAAGGAGGCTCCAACCCCCTAGTTTCTCATACTACAACCTGAGGGAAGCTCCAACTCCCCAATTCTCTGGCTACAACCATAAGGAATCTACAACCCCCTATGTTCTCCGGCTACAACCGGAAGGTGGCTACAACCACCTGTCCTTGCCCCGTCCTGACACCCTAAAGTAGAAGTAGAATGATGGAACCACTGTCAACCTGTCACTGTGAGATATACCACTATAAAACTATACCAATAAATATGAACCATGCATCAACCTGTAGCTCAACCTGTAATCAACCTGTACCATAAACAAGTGCATCAACCATGCACCAACCTGTACCAAATAACCTATAATCAAACTGTACCATAAACAAGTGCATCAAACCATGTACAAATCATGTGTCAACTACTTATCAACTATGACTCATCAATAT
>ML804573.1:81252-94977 GCA_009831015.1 Picea engelmannii | reverse complement strand
TTTCATCAAACTTTTCTTTAGTCTCACATGCCTAGTTTTGGATTAGTCAACAACCCTAACTTGAAGTAATCATAACTTTGTACCTGTAATGTATAAAGATATAAAACTGATACACAATGTTCTTCAGTGTGTTTTATGCAATTACTCTAGGTGCACTACTTGAAACCTCTCAGAAAATGAGTTATAGCAAAAATGGCATACCTTGTTGAATTATGGCTTATTGTAGAGAGAGACCTTGTAGAGAATGCCCCACATGGAATATTTGTTGAATTGATATGAAAGTGTTACACAGAATACTATAGACTGTACCCTAACCAACACATTTTGTTTCACTAAATTTAGATCTGTTATGAAGACGCTATGACATTTTTACCCGAAACATCTATTTTGACTACTTTCAGGACTAGCCACAAACCCTATTTTCCACAGAGTGTAACTCCAAAAATACAATGACCCAAAAAATGAATTTTTTACCACAAATACTTGGATATGTTTTCTAAATGGAATATCCATTTCACAGTATGAATCATTATAGAAAAAACGTTATAGAAAAAATGGTGAGATGACCTGTAAATAACATACCTTAGAAAGCACCATCAAAATAATTTATCCTTCCTTGCATTTCAGCCTTCTTTTCTTCACCTTCCCTCGGAATTTCAGCTTAGATATCCTTGGTTACATCAAACACCTATATATATTGAATATTCTCAAGTTTAATGAAAATGAGAGAGCCTTGCCTCTTATTTATACTCTCCACGTAGCTTCCTTAAAAACATCTTCTAGGTCACTTGGCCCCACTTTCCTTATTTTAGGGTTAACCCACTTATAATTTCTCCATTAAATTTATTATTGAAATAATTTATTTTGTATTCACTTTGAATTATAATACACTCATTACTTCACTTTATTATTTACCTTTTAAAATCTCTTAAACCACTTTGACTAATTTGACCTTTTGGGGCTTCTAGATGACATATGAGGGTCCTCCAACTTCGTAAGTCCATAAATCTCAAACCATGAGGAGTTATGTGATGTTCCACATACCACTAGAAATGGAATGACATGTATTATCCATATAGAATAGTATTATCTGAAAATATATCATAACTCATACCTTTATCCATCAAACAAACTTGGGTCCATTACCCAGACCTTTTTGTTGTAGGGCTTTCTTCAAGGGTTGACATCAATGACAACCATCCTTAATCAACACTTGTTTGGGTTGGAAAAAACCTAGAAAATTCTTCGTGTTGGATAATTTTGACCCTTGTTGATCAAATATTGTGTAGAGGAAGTCAAGAAGTGTCACCCATGCTATATCTTCTCTCGGAAGATGCGGGCACACCCTACTCCCATGTTTTCATTTATTGTTGTTGGTCCCTTCACCAAGTGGGGGATTGATTTCACTACATGCCACCTAGATTTGGCTAGGGGGCATATTTATATCATCGTGGCAGTAGAATACTTCACTAAGTGGGTCGAATCCATGCCAACATTTAATAATTATGGGGAAATGACTACACTTTTCATTTTTAACCAGATTGTATCTAGGTTTGGTATTCCAAAGGATATTGTCAAAGACCATGGTTGTCACTTTCAGAATAATATGATGACGGAGTTAACATTGAAGCTTAGGTTTAAGAAAGAACATTTTTCACCCTACTATCCATAGGAGAATGGTCAAGTCGAGGCTGTCAATAAGTCTCTTAAGACTATTCTCCAATGGACAATCAATTAGGCCAAGTCAAATTGGCATTTGATTTTGTACTCAGAACTTTGGGAGTATCAAACTTTAGTCAATACTACTACCAATTTCTCTCCTTTCCAAATTCTTTATGGGATGGAGGTAGTCTTTCCCATAGAGTTCCAGATTACTTCTCTTAAGTTGGAAGTGGAATTACTACCCGACACCACTGCACTTGAAGAACATCTCCTTTATCTCGAGCAACTCAATGAACAACTTCAAGATGAAGACTTCACTAACAAGGCTCACAAACAACGTGTCAAGTGTCAATATGATCGGTTGGTCTACCCTAGATTTTTCTCTGAAGGTGATATTGTCTTGGTCTATGATCAAGATAAATATCCCTTAGGGGCGGGAAAATTTAAACCTATGTGGTTCAGGCCATTCATCGTTAATAAAGTATTAGAAAAAGGTTCTTATAAATTGGTTGATTTCCAAGGTAATTCTTTGTTGGAGCCCAGAAATGGGATCTACCTTAAGAAGTATTACGCTTAGGTTGGTCGCTTGAGTGTGACTTCTTGTATATAATGTCTAGTTTTATTTATACATTTTAGTATCTTTTTGTTTTATGGACATGTAGTTTATTGTGTTTTTTCACTATGGCAGATGTCAAGTGAATCTGAGGTTTATGTTGGGTTCGTAGATGGTGCTAGCCAACACACTATGAGGCTTGCTTCCACATCTTGGGTGATCTTCACGCCCACTGGTCAGTTGATATATTTTGTAGGTGTTTGTCTAGGAGAGGAAACCAATAACTTTTTTGAGTACATTGTTGTAATATAATTACTATGTGATGCATTATTGCATGGTATTTCTCACCTCTGAGTTCATATATATGCTCAACTGGTAGTTTCACAATTAAATGGAGTGCACCACATCCACGATCCCACCCTTCACCAAAGATTCCTTAGGGCACATCTCTTATAACGTTATTTTGATTATATCACTTATATTCACATTACTAAGAGATCTAATCATTCAACTGATGCATTGGCTAATCATGTATTATATTGGCATATTGCACATGCATAAATATAAAATCACACACATGTAAATACATTTGTACAAAATATGTTTACTCCATAAGGAAAAAATATGTATATATAATATGTCCAAAATGATGTCACAGTACAAAAATGTGGGTCATAGGCCTCAAAAGTGTCAATAATACACCATTGAGCTTATGCCCTCAACACATATGGGAGATACAAAAAATAGTTCCCTTGGCATGCATGATGCCAAACTCTACTCTAAGATCTAGGAATTTTGGCCCTAGTATAATAAATAATAGTGTTGGATAGACATCGAAGTAGTTGGACCCATTCTCTAGGTACTCCCACTACGTGAATCTGCATGGATGGTGGCAGATCCTCGACCTTAACCATGGGAACACCATGGGTGAGGGATGCCATGTTCCTCTCTACCCACCTCAAGACCCTCTCACTCTCTGCCAATGATGGTCCTGCCTCTACTACGACTCCTCCTAGTTGGATCTACTCTTATAGATGATGCCAAGTATGAGGTAAGTCTATTGGTCATATTATCCCCACATCTATAGATAACGGGTTGGAAATTAACATTGTGATGTTACCAAAAACATGCTTTATTTATTTTATAAAATTTAAAAATTCAAAAATATAAGTATATATGTCGTTGCATGTTGCACCAGGGGGCATAGGCACATCTGGGTCCCTCAAGAAATCGGTGCCCACATATGAGTAGTCCTCGATGGATGGAATCTAGAGTTTCCACCACTTGAATAATTTGTCATCATATGCATCGTGTAATCCTCCTCCTCCCTGGCACAGAATCAAAGCAACCCATATTCATAGTACTGGAAAGGAGGCAATGTTCCCCCACACACTCTCTGTAGAACTCATCCATGACACTCTTTAAAAAAAGAATGTGCAGAACACTGTTCCAAACCCAAATTTCCTCTTATGTCTCAACTTGCACTCAGTCAATTGAATTTTGATGTAATTGAGCATCATGGTGCTCCAATAAAAAGTCACTGGCTACAAACATTTCACAATGCAATGCATCTTGGCCCGTGAAGTCTGGTGTAGTTTAGAAAACCCTGTCATCCGCCCAATCATATAGAGTACCACCCTCAAGATCAGATTCTCAATCTTTTGTATCGACAATTGAGACCCCACCTTCTTTGTGTCAACCTCACAATACATATCTATGTAATGGGATATATGGTATGGCCCGGGAGGGAATGTATCCAAGTTAATTGATTCGCCCCTCCTAGAGAGACCATTCAAGAAGTATAGGTCTTCAGTGGTGGGTGTTAATGATTGGCCCTTTATCATGAAATCCTTTGCATCCGGAGTCCAATATTCTACCAAATGGTTCAAGAGTCGTGGTTGAGCTCTCATAAGGGGACATTGGAAATATTTACATAACCCGCATTGTTTTAATTTTTCCACCGCCACTAAGTTGTCCTTGACCATTTGATCAACATCCCCATGTTCTCTTTCCCTCTAGTGATCCATATTATTTTTGGAATGAAATGAAAGAAAAGAAATTACAATGAAATACTCATGAAAATTTCCATAAACAGAGAAATACAACAATACTTGATTTATATTAATGAAATAATTGTAAAGAGACTATAAAAATACAGAGTGCAAGACTCAATAGAATGGTTGAAACTTTATCAAGAGATGTGATGGCTATGCTCATTCGCAATAAAATGATTAAAATGAGACTCTAAAGGAGTTTTGATGTTAAATAGGAATTCCAAAACCCTAGACATCCAAAAACCTAACCCTAGGAGATGAAACGCCAAAATTCATGTGGGCCCCATTTGGGTAAGTTAGTATATTAACTTCTCGGGGTCGTAAATTTTGCATACGATCTTCGTTTTAGTTGCTTGATATCCTGTTGGAAAAGAATTTTTGAGAAATACACATTATTCCATCAAATTCTGGCTCTGTCTATAGTTTGACTATGGCGAGCCAAAATAACATTGTTTAGGGCCCCAAAATGACCTTGGAAGTACAACAATATGTGTTGATATGAAAACATACAAAATAAGCCAGTTGGATTCAGTGGGAGGCCACCAATTTCCACCTGGAATATCTATAGGGATTCATACAGCCCTAAAAGCGTAGAACCCACAATTACAAAGAAGTATAGAAGAGCATGATGAACTAAAAACTGGAAAAAGGAACCAGTTGGAACAGGTGGGTGGCCACCAATATCCACCTGGATCAATCCTCCCCCCTAGGAAGAAATGGTCTCCATTCCATTGAGTGCCCAGGGAAGAGGGAAAATAATTTTCTAAATCTAAATCTTGGTGAGCTGTGTGCTTTGTTGGATAAGTTGTGTTGCTTGGTCTATGGAAGATTGTCACAAGCCTGTTGCTAGCAGGGTTTAATATTCTCCACCAATATGTTGTCTCTGGGTTTGATGGGGCATCATGTAGGCACCATTGTCGGTGAAGAAACAATTTGTTTTTATTGGATAGAATGTCTTGAGGCTGCAACATTTGTAGTGTTATTTTGTGCATCCTTTGAATATAATATGAAGAGGATGAATTTTTCAGTATGAGAAATTACCTTGCAGCACTGTTTTGGTGGAGAAGTAGTCAAAACTACCTCTGGTATCCTATAGAGTTGAGCTCCCAGAGTAATAATGACACTACGAGGTCTAGAATCATAGACATCATGATGTCTCCACATATATGGTTGGCCAAAAACAACATCATGTTGTGATTATCATTGATGGCAGGTGTGATTGTCATTGGTCGCAAGATCAGAGTATTCAACGATGGCAAAATAGGGACAACGAAATCCCAGGAGGAGAAGCGACAATAATCTTTGGATCCCATTGAGAATTCCTGATGAACGTCAGATCTGAGCCTGGGGTCCGACCGACGTTGGATCCAAGAGAACCTGCACGTTCTTTAAAGAGAAAGGTGAAGTGGGGTTACGAAATCCTGAAGGAAGGAGGATAGTTTTGGATACCAGGAGTTGGAAGAGTCAAGACTCTTCATCATCAGGAGTCCTAGAATCGTGAAATGCAAAACCCTGAAAACCCAAAACCCAAAATAGGCACACCAACAAAGAATTTCGCAGACCGGGAAATAAATCCATTTCGGAGTCCTAGATACCGGGAGTTGAAGTGTTGAAACACTTCATCATAGGAGTGTCGAAATGCTAAATCACTGAAATCCTGAAATAGGCACACCAACAAAGAGCTTCAAAAATCGAGAAATAACTCCATTTCGGAGTCCCGGATACCGGGAGTTGAAGTGTCGAAACACTTCACTACAGGAGTGTCGAAATTCCGAATCGCCGAAATGTGAAACAACAAAATACCGGATCTTTGATCCGACTCCATTTCATAACTTCGGATACCAGGAGTTGGAGGAGTTAAGGGCCAAGACTCTTCACCACAGGAGTCTCAAAATGGCGAAATGCGAAATGCCGAAATGTCGTTGATCCGACTCCATTTCGGAGTTTCGGATACCAGGACTTGGAGTTGTCAAGAACTCTCACATCAAGAATGTCGAAATCGCGATATGTGAAATCACGAAGAGATATGGAACGTCGAATCATCAAGAGTGTGGACCATTGATTCGACTCCATTTCGAAGTTCAGATATCAGGAGTTGGAAGAGTCAAGAGTTGAAACTCTTCATCAAAGGAGTCCCGAAATTCTGAAATGTGAAATGTGAAAACACCTTTTTGGTGTAGTCCTTGTTCACCACCAGTGGTCACATCGTTGAAGAGATGTACAGAAGAGCTCGAAGAGACAAGATCCATTTCAGAGTTTGGGACATGGAGAATCAAGACTCCTCACCACAAGAATGCCAAAATTTTGAAATGTAGAAATGCGAAATAAACGCAAGATCCTACGGATCCAATCCAATGGTGCAGGTGAATTTAAGTAGGATCGGAGGGCTACTGTTGCACTTCAGAGTGTAACTTCTAGAAATGACTGATGGATTCTACCAGAGGAATGAAACAAGCCTCAGTGTGATCGCTAGAGAGGAGGAAGAGACTCGAGGCATCTTCCAGTGGAATGAAGACTATTCTTAGAGGTGATTGACATATGGAAGAGTGTTGAAGCCTGTAACTGCAACAGAGAGGATAAGCTCGAATTTGATGGAGAATATGAAGATTCGCAACTACCATACAGGCAAACGAATCTCAGCATAACACCCAGTGATGATGGACGCATGGGTTTAACTTCCAGAGAAGCTGAAGAGTTGCCATGATGATCATGCAAAGCACTTGACATGGAGAGAGCATGCAGAAGCATGGCGAGAGAGCATGCACAAGGTGCACAAAGACTATAAGTATGTAGAACAAAGAAGAGATGGGTTGTTTTTGTGGAGGGGGATTCAGGAGTGTAGAAGGAGGAGTGTGCAATAGCTGAAATACAGAGAAGAGGAATGGTGCATCAAATTCATATGGTGCACAAAGTAGAAAAGGCAGAAGCACGGAAACTGCAAGGCATGTGTGCAGAAAGATAGTGATACACTAAAGGAAGGTTGAGTTTCTCTTGTAGAGAAAAATAGAAGATCAGAAATCAAAAGAATATGCAAACAGAGAGACACTTGTTACACATCAAAATTACTCGACTGGATAAGTGTCGCATATTCCTCTCAATTGTCGTAAGTGTCGCAACTTCCTTACAACTGTTGCAAGTGTCGCAATTTGGTCACAGGTGTCGCAAATGTTGTTTGAGAATACTACCATGATGATGACACTAAGGAGACACTTAAAACATATTATGTACTTGGTTTGAAGAAGTAGAACTGGTTTACTGGAGTGAAATAACTCTTAACACCTGAAAAGGGCTTTCAATCAAGAGTTTTGAGGGTGAACGCTCCCCTGAAACAGCCTTAGGAGTGCTGGCTCTCCCCTATAAGGCCTCAGGGAGCATTATAACGCTTCCTTACCCCTCTGAAGGAGCGCTACTCACTTTTGAAGCGCTGACGCTCCCCTTAAGCTTCTCAGGGAGCATTATAATGCTCTGATGCCCCTTTTTAAGGAGCGCTCCCTAATCTGGGTCAGTTGTTAGCCCGCTGAGGAGAATGAGGAAAGGATCTTTCGAGATTAGGAGGCAGTTGTAGTCGAATTCTTGGTTTCATCAAGAGATCCCTGATCTAAGGAGGAGGTTCCCAACTTGTTATAAACATAACTCAAGAGGTTAAGATCCTCCCAACCTATATAAGCAAGCTCTATGATGGTGGAAAGGGGAGGAATCGCTAGCATGAAACCTATGATCTCATAGGAAATACACAGTCAGCCAAAGGAGAAGTGATCAGTGAAGCTGATGTCAGCCAGGTTGTGGATCTTTCGAGCAAGGGTTAGACGAAGGGGACTTGACGAAGTTGTTGCATTCGCATCTACGATTGTAAGTACTGCTGTCGTTATTCTCATTAATATGACACGCTTGGCCTGTTTCTTTCTAGTTTGTGCCTGATATTACATGAAATCATCATTAATTGATAGATTTATTTTCAAGCTAATATCAATAGAGTAGGAAGCAGTCATATCTTGTTTGTCTGCAGAACTCAGCGAGGAGAAAAGGATTGGAGTGCAACTCGGAGCGTGCAGGGAAAAACTTCAATAAAGAGGTACTTTTGTTATCCTTCCTTCTCATGTATTATTTTAGATAGATTTGAAAGGAAGTTAGTGTCCACGTTAAGCATTTTTATGTCTAGGGTTAAGGTCAAGCTCTTAGAGGCGATCTACCTGTCTGCAGGGAGATTTTCCTACAACAGAAACTGGCGACTCCACTAGGGAGATAGCCTCGAATCGAAACCTCTTGTTTCGATTTATCCTCATTGATATAGTTCTATCCCTTGATTTTTTCAGACCTGGTTCACTCCTCTTTTGATTGGTTTCATGAGATGATTGGCTCCCTACCCCATCACACTCAGCATAATTGTCGGAATTGGATTGCAATTTTTTTATTTTTTTGACAATTTTTGGAGTTTCGGACCCTGGCGCCCCTGTCCTAGTGTTAATAGAGCACCAACACTCCTAATAGCTTTGCACAGAGCGCTATAATTCTCCTTTCCCTTGGCAATAGAGAGCCAACCCTCTTTGGCTCAAAAATCTTCCAGAATTGCATTTTTTTTGGATTTTTCTTCTGTGTTTCCTCTGCTGAGTAACCTTGTGAGTCAGTGTTTCTTCCCTTTCAACCTTGACATATGTCTTTTGATTGAAGAATAAGCTCCTTACTATTTGGATCGTGTATCCTTCTTCACTATTTTCATTGAGTTTTTCCTATTGAGTGAAGTTCGAAACCCATGCATTGTTTTTCTCTCCTCATCAGTTGAGTAAAAACCCTGGTGAAGGTCATCAAAGGCCTACAGACCTCTTTATCTTGATTTGAGTCAAGATCATTATTCTTCAACTTTTTCTTTTTGGGTGTGAATTTTGTTTTCTCTTTGATTGTTTCTTTTCTTTCACTTTTCATTTTGATTGTAACGAGAGGGTGCATTGTTTGTATGACTTTAGCTTGTGCTAGTTTGATTTTCATTCATACAAAGACAATTAGCAAGACAAGCATTGTGTTGAATTGATCTTTAACTCATATACGAACAATGAAAAATCATCTCCATGATTGATTGTGCATATTAGAAGGCATTTAAAAGTTTTTGCATTACATCAGGATTTGATTGAGAAAAAGAATCGTTTGAGGACACTCCATATTCGTGCTTGTTAAGTGAAAAGAACTCTCTCTCTCCCCTAGATAGACGTTCATCGAAAGGAAATGACTGCTTATCATATTCGATGCATTCTTTGGGTCTGAGTCATAATTCCATTTGTTTCACTTCTATACACCCCTTTTTGCGGAAAGAACAGCCATAAAAATCAATGCTAATTAAAAATTATCTAGAACTTTTTCTTTGCTAGGATCCTCCACCAACAGTAGAATAGGTGTAGTACTTTGGATTAGGCTGTGAGCATAACTCTCCAAATTTTACAAAACAAATAGTAGCATCCTGATTTAGGGAGAGTCAAATCCAATCATCGTATAAGTCTGCCTGGGATCCCCCTCTCACACAGGGGTTTACGCAGGAGGTCGCATTCGGGTAAGCTACGAGGACTAACCCTCCGTGGTTTAACTGATTGTGGTGGTCAGATCGTATTATGGGGGTCACTTTGAGGTAAATCCACAATTACTGCCTAGAAGCCTCCTAGTTGATTTCGGGCTTGATACCCTGCCCGTACGTTCCGATCGCATTGTCGACTATTCCCGCCCAGGGGCTGACTGTGAATTGGTAACCTCAGTAGCCATAATGTTTAGGGTCTTACACAAGGTGATGGTGACGGGAAGTCTCACTGTACCTGGAGCAGACATTGGTCAAACTCACTCGGGCTCCTTGGAGGGTAAATCCACAATTACTGCATGGAAGCTTGCACCAAGGTGTAAGTCTGTTAAGCAGGTCGCCATTGTAACTGTTCCACCCTACCCCCACCCCTTCTGGACTTGATCACATGACGTTGGATTTCATCACCAACTAGTACAGTCATCAAAAGAAGGTTTTGTTTGCTTGGTTGTGATTCTTAGATTTTTTAGTGTGTGTTGTTTCTTTTCGCTAGTTGGCCATAGATTTCTTTCGCCGACTCTTTTCCGCTAGCATTGACCCTCCACGCCGTTCGCGGAGACTACAGGGACTTCCTCCAGAAAATATGGAAGGAAACACCCCTTTACCCCCTCATTCTACGAAGGAATCTCCTCAATAGAGTGAGGTCCAAAACACTACAACTTCCCAGGAAGAAGTTCCCATCCCTTTGGAGAATTTTCGAATTGTCTCAGAATCTCCGGAAGCATACCGCATTCCGGAAGGATACGAACGACAGATCCTCCACTTAAATTCTGCTGGAGAATTTTTTGTCATCAATCCGGATATTTCGGCTGGGTCTCCTCAAAACCCTTTAGCCAATGACCCTTTTTGGACTGTGGACATTGTTCGGAGTCCACCACGCTTGGTGCGAGATCTTTATGGAACAGGAGAAGGTGTCGACGCATATTTTTCCTACACTGTACCCCCAAATCACTTCACCGGTGCTACCACTTTTACAGCCACACCAACCGTTGGTCCGAACATACCGTCTGTTGGCCCAAGGTCTACTATTCCCCTCTAGATGGCCCATTCGAAAATGGCCCCGCACATTCCGACTATCCCTGCCGGTAATGCGGTAGTTAATCAAGCCCCGATTGGCACACCTATAACACCAAGACCTACACTCCCTTTTGGATTTAGGGCACTGAACGAGTCTGCTACCACCACTACCCAAACCACTACTCAAATTTTACCGGGAAGTTCCATACCTATCCAACAACCCGGAGGGACTAGCCTTGGTGGTCCTAACCCGATCGGCAACACCGGTCAGTCATTGGCATCTAGATTTCAGATCCTGGGAACTCTACCTCAAACTGGGGGGCATCCTCCCTCCGGAGGACAAATTCCATTCGGGGGGAACCCTAATGCTGGGGGGCATCCTCCCACCGAAGGAAAAATTCCATTCGGGGAGCACCCTTATGCTGGGGGGAAACCTCAAGTCGGAGTCCACCATCAACCACAAGGACAAAATGTGTCCGTCGAACCCAATCCGTGGAGCGTCCCTTTTCAAGGAAATCTGCATGCCTCCACGGGACAAAATGTGCCTGCTGCACCTAATCCATGGAACGTTCCTTTTTCAGGAAACCTACACTTCTCGGCAAGACAAAATTCTCGGGCTCCACAACAACCCCCTTATGGAAAAATGCCCAACCCAACCTGTAACCTTCAAAACCCATCCGGTTATCCTCTGCTCACACATGCTTCTCAAAACACCTCAAATCCTGCGTACCTTGGTCAAAACCAACCACATATGAGAGGGCCCACTAGTTATAATTATCCACATAACCCGGTAATGGGCCCCACTGGTGTCCCTCTGCCACACCAACATTACCCACAGGTTAACCGACAACTACCTTTTCTGGCTACCCTGGATCTTCCAGACTTTTCTAGGTTAACGAATGATCCCATTTATCATTCTCCGGTTTGGCCAGCTATTCCATCTAAACTTCCTTCTGATATCGCAAAATTCGACGGAAAATCTGGAGAAGACCCGAACAACCATGTGATGACTTTCCATTTGTGGTGTTCATCCAACTCCCTCATGGACGACTCTATTCATTTGCATCTTTTCCAACGAACACTTATGGGTTTCGCAGCAAAATGGTATATTGAATTACCACGCACATCTTTTCATGATTTCAACTCCCTCGCCATGTCCTTCCTCACACACTTCCAACTGCCCATTCGATATGAGATGGGTACTGAACTATTAACCTCCCTTCGTCAGACAAATTCCATACACATATATGATCATATCCATGAATGGAGACGATGACGAAGGCTAATCCAAGCAGTCATCCCCGACCAATTGTTAGCGGAATGGTTCACGAAATCATTATTACCCCAGATCGCTCGTGATGTTTCCATGGGCGGTGTGGTCACCGAGGAAGAAGCCATCGCCCAAGCTCAATACTTATACTTAGTCTATTCACAATCCGATACTCTGTATGAGTTGATACCGAACGCTACCCGTGCCACTAACGATCCATCCAAACCATCGATTGCTTCGCATGCGGATGGAGTTATTGGCTCCGTCAAAACCCAATCTACCACCCAGTCCACTGGAACGACTCAGCGGCCCACTTCAACGACTACTCCCAGTTCGACTGTACCCTCTTCTACCCCCCCTCAAACTCATGTCTCTGATGTGAATGTGGTCCAATCAACCCCTTCACAACAACTTGGGGGCAAGAAGAAAGCGAGAAACAAAACAAAGAAGAACAATAACAATGAAAAACCCAAAACCCAATCGCAAACTCCTACTACTGGAAAACAACCACAGCGAAAACCGAAATTCCCATGTCTCATTTGTGGTGACGATCACTACACTCGAGATTTCCCACACCGCGATGATGTGGCTAAACTTTTCAAGGGAAATTCGCAACCCGCAGTGCTTACTCAGCCTTTTCCGCAACAACAATCTTTGGTTGCACAAACCCCCATGCCGGGGGGCAGTTCCAACTAACTCCCTGATGAGGCCTTGACAAGCGCCCACATTTACATGTTTAACGGGGTTAATCTAACCACTCGTTCTGTGACATACGACACGCCAGTTAAACCTGATAAGCCGAAGACTGCTAACGGTTCTTCGCCAGATCCTCTACCATCCTCTGTTAATCCTCCATCTGTTAGCCCTCCATCCGGGCCACTTCAGATTGAGAAACCTTATTTTGACTCCATCTTACGCCCTCCTAAGAGCACCATCCGGAAATCCACTTTCAATCCTAATTCACGGGCTGCCCAAAATTATAATATTGTAGAAGATTTGGCCCAAGCCCCGTGTGCCATGTCCGTGTTGGAAGTGCTACAACACTGCCCCAACCAATGTAGGATGCTCTTAGCTTCCATTGGTGCCTTCGATCCTGAGTCATCAAACTACATCATGTTTAATTTGAACGATCATCAACCGCGACTCTCCCACCAGCTATCTTTTCAAATCGATGTTGTTGTTCACAATCAACAAATCCACCGGACTATCCTGGATGAGGGAGACTCCACCTGTGTCATGTCTCTAGCCTGTTGGAAAGGTTTGAAATCACCTACCCTTAACAAATCCCCTACGATGTTACGCGCTTTCTATGGACGAGGTTTCCATCCTCATGGATTACTACAATCCCTAGCCGTTCAATTGGGTGGTAAAACTGTTACCGTTGATGTTGAGGTGGTTGATGCTCCCCTCGATTACAACCTATTACTCGGAAGAAGTTGGTTCTACGCTATGACTGTCGTCGCCTCGTCGGTGTTTTGATGTGTACAATTCCCCCATCAAGGAAAAATTGTCACCGTCGATCAACTTGACTTCTGTACACCCGACGCTCGCATCCCTGCCACCAACAACATTCCTTTTTTGGGAGACCACCCAGTTACGTATGAAAGCGTTG
>ML804573.1:0-77470 GCA_009831015.1 Picea engelmannii | reverse complement strand
AGAGAAAAATATTGGGTCTGTTCACCCATACAACGTTGCCTGACAAGGCATAAAAAACATGATCACCGGAGAGATTCTAATCTCCCCGCACTACGTTATGCTGTGAGTAACACACTACTACGCACACTACGTGCCTCAACAGAGAATTAACATTCTTCAGTACTCCTACAGTGTGCCGCTGCAGATGTAAAGGCACTTCCCCCCTCCGCAGAGGAGGGATGCCCATTGTAAGGCCTTGGAGGTTTCTTTCGACCTCCCGGAGACCCATCACTGGTACCACTGGATCTGCTGCAACTGGGGCACCTCCACGATGCCCTGGTACTGGTATATCAATAGGGCGCACTGCTCCCTTGTCTGGATGTTGGAAACAAAACATTTGTTAAGACTCTTTTACATACCCAAAAAAATACATATACATCAAAAACTTAAAACAAAAACTAGACAAGGTATGGAATAATCTCTTACCTGAATCGTCCCAGTCTTCCCCCGCGGGAAAAATCAAGTCCATACTCCCACAAAAGTCTACATTGGCATAAGGGAAGTCCTTTATCCAGAGGTACTTCCGTCTCAGCCAGGCAAAGAAATCACCAGTGAAGTGGAACTCTGACTCTGAAACTAGCCTTGGAGACAGACTGGTCCACCCCTCCATCCTAGGTTCATCCACTGGTCATACTGCCAGTGCTATATGAGGCTGCATCTGAGGGATGCGCTCTAGGAAAAATGAGACCAAAAACGAGCCATAGTTGAACTGCTTCTGACCAGTCCTGCACCGTGAGATCTATTCCTTCACATTCTGAAGGAATGCTGCACTCTAGTTGAACAGTGTTGGTTCCAAACACTGAACACCATAGGCCACCTACGATCTCGATGCCAAGTGAGCGCTAGTGCTGCCTATCACACTCGTAATAGCAAATAATATAGACTAGAGAGGCAGATCTCGTATATCCTTGATAGGGATCCTGCCCCCTACCAACCTTGCTCCCGGAATACAGTGGCGTGCCAGATACACGTCCACTTTCTCAGGTAATGCCCTCTGCCCAGTGAAAGATATGGGGACCCATCTTTTTGAGAGGCCGGTCAAAAAGTACACATCTTCCAACTCGATGGTTAGAAGTTGTGTGCCAATACGGAATCCCTGTTCTGCAACATCCCAAAGACCAATCATATGCTCAAGCAGTAACACCTCTCTCTTCATATTTTGTAATTTGAAGAACTTGAGCAAGCCGCAAGATCGCAAAGAAGCCCGCGTACGAGGACTCTATAGAGTGGCCAAATCATCCATCTCATGTTCCCTCTCTTTCCATTCAATCATGATTGTCAAAGACACCTACAAAACAAAAAATCAAGAATTTCGTTATTCCTCACGTTTTGGTAATTTCGGCGATTTTAAAAAAACATTTTAAAACATAAAACAAAATGCCCATGTCATCTAAAAGCAACCACTCACTCTTTTTAACCACCACACCCTTTAACATTTGTTAATAAATGATAAAAACGTTTTAAAAATGCAAAACGACTTTGGGGGGTACGTGGGCATTTGGGGGGAATTTTTATGAGTTCTTTTGCTAAGAATGACCTGCCTAATTGATTGCAAGGGTGTAGACATCCTAACAACTCTTCTCTAATGCATTTTTTCAAAAGAATCCCCCTATTTTATTAATTTTTAAAAAGAGGCCGATTTGGTTCAAAGAGGGGCGACTTAGGGCTTTGTGTTTTAAAATAAATAATGCTATGAAAACCAATCTAAAACCATGTAATTGAAATATCAAGGGATGGGCACCTACCTGGTTCGAACGGCGAGCGAAATGATCAATCGTCGCTCTGGCAACGAGAAAAAACAAGATTTGCTTCAAAATGAGATTCTCCACTACTCCAAAAATCCTTGCAAATGAAATGGTAAACGAATTTTCAAATCAATTGTTATTTATAAAATTCCATTTTTTATAAGGTATGGTCATTTTTGGGTTTCTCTAATGATGCAATGGCTTCACTAAACTCTGGTTTGTAGCTTTGGTATCACAGGTTTCCTAGCAGTCTTGATGGATTATTCACCTTGTCGCACTTATGAGCATAGTCTTAGTTCGTTCTCGAGCTCGACAATATGAGAACGTAACCGGGTAAAATTTTATCTCTTTTTCGGACCTGTCTGGATACGAACAAATGAAAAAGGAACCCCCCTGGAGTCTCCTTTAAACCCTTTTCAAACTCTCTAAATATGAAAATATTGTCGAGTGATCTTGCTTCCTTTCACACTCGTTAAAAGGTCAGAAAGGGCGTCCTTCGAGCGATAGTTTAACCCTTTTTCAATCTCGTTGGACTACTGAGAGAGTTCTCTTTTAAGAATTTTTCCAAACTCTATAATCCCGAAAAACCTTCGAGTTTTCTGTCTTTGGACTCGTTAAAAGCACACATCGACAGGCCCATACGGGACCGATCCCTTACTTCTTCCGGTTCGTTAAAGAAAGGAAGACGAACTTACCGAAGGTGAGTTATATCGAGCATGTGTTATCCTCCTCGAGCTCGTTAAATCAAAAAGAGGTACTCATATATCTATATGGGGGGGAAATTGAAAGGAGCAAGCCAAGCAGTCTCTTGAGAACATCATCCAGCACGTCTTAGAGTCGACCTTGAACACGGCACTTTGTCATTTACATGTATCAAAATCCGTTGAACCTCTGCACTGATCCAATCTTTGAGTTCCTTTCACTCCTTTGGGTCACCCGACGCAAGTCATCACATCCATTGCATAAGTATTGATCCACGTCACGTTTTTCTGTTGTACCTCAGTGTTCAAGGGAAGTATCTGCCTCGAGAGTCAACCATCCCAAATATCTTGTCTCAAAACCCGTGTCAGTCCATGTTCTTTTGATCTACCAATTACATCTTTATATGCATTTCACACCATTGATGGGGGATACATCAAGGCCCTCCCTCGACGAGTCTATTCCTGTCGACTTCAACACACTTTCCGGGAATTAGACTTAGAAACTAGTTAGTACTTTGGGACCTGCATGCCTCAATGGCAGGCCTCCTCATGTTCGACAGTGGGTTTACACCATTGACCTCTGATCGAATGATTCCATGAATTTTCTCCCTCAGCTCATCTATTCACATTCGATGGAATGTACTAAGGTACCTTGGGAATCATTCACATTAATGGTGATCTCCCTCGCACTTGTTAACGGTTTACCTTATTGACCGGTAATCAAGTGGTTTCTGCCATGTTCGACATCAAGACATCTATTCACATGGTTAGAATCGTATCACACTGGGATTGGTAAGAAGACCCTAGGTTGAGTAATCACTTTGATATGTTCTTTGCCCAGGTTGCGAAGGATTTTTTATTGGACAAAGAACACATACACTGTTACATAGATCCACTTTGTATTGGTCGTGGCTATGTCTTGTCATCTCGTAGATCCACTGTGTATATTTCGTGGCTACGATCAGTCTGAGTCATCAAAGTATAGATCCACATTGTATCTTCAGTGGCTATACCCTTTTATCAATACAATTATGGATCTGCAGTGTATTTTATGGCGGCCATACCTTACAAGTCTCGATCACCCAAGCATAGGTATGCCTGCCTTGGGTCTTGAAATATGTCATGATATTTGTTGGATGTTTGTGTGCAGCTTTCGTCAGGTTCTCCGAGTCTATACACTTTCTTGAAAATCTACAAAGTATTTCAGTCATCAGTTCGCACCTTCTGACTTCATACTTTGGGGGGCATTCTGTTACACATCAAAATTACTCGACTGGATAAGTGTCACATATTCCTCTCAATTGTCGTAAGTGTCGCAACTTCCTTACAACTTTCGCAAGTGTCGCAAATGTTGTTTGAGCATACTGCCATGATGACGACACTAAGGAGACACTTAAAACATATTATGTACTTGGTTTGAAGAAGGAGAACTGGTTCACTGGAGTGAAATAACTCTTAACACCTGAAAAGGGCTTTCAATCAAGAGTTTTGAGGGTGAACGCTCCCCTGAAACAGCCTTAGGAGCGCTGGCACTCCCCTATAAGGCCTCAGGGAGCGTTATAACACTTCCTCACCCCTCTGAAGGAGCGCTACTCACTTTTGAAGTGCTGGCGCTCCCCTTAAGCTTCTCAGGGAGCGTTCTAACGCTCTGATGCCCCTTTTTAAGGAGCGCTCCCTAATCTAGGTCAGTTGTTAGCCCGTTGAGGAGAATGAGGAAAGGATATTTAGAGATTAGGAGGAAGTTGTACTCGAATTCTTGGTTTCATCAAGAGATCCCTGATCTAAGGAGGAGGTTCCCATCTTGTTCTAAACATAACTCAAGAGGTTAAGCTCCTCCCAACCTATATAAGCAAGCTCTATGATGGTGGAAAGGGGAGGAATCGCTAGCATGAAACCTATGATCTCATAGGAAATACACAGTCAGCCAAAGGAGAAGTGATCAGTGAAGCTGCTGTCAGCCAGGTTGTGGATATTTTGAGCAAGGGTTAGACGAAGGGGACTTGACGAAGCTGTCACATTCGCATCTACGATTGTAAGTACTGTTGTCGTTATTCTCATTAATATGACATGCTTGGCCTATTTCTTTCTAGTTTGTGTCTGATATTACATGAACTTATCATTAATTGATAGATCTGTTTTCAAGCTAATATCAATAGAGTAGGAAGCAGTTGTATCTTTTTTGTCTGCAAAACTCAGCGAGGAGCAAAGGATTGGAGCGCAACTTGAAGCGTGCAGGGACAAACGTCGATAAAGAGGTACTTCTGTTATCCTTCCTTCTCATGTATTAGTTTAGATAGATTTGAAAGGAAGTCAGTGTCCACGTTAAGCATTTTTCTGTCTAGGGTTAAGGTCAAGCTCTTAGAGGCGATCTACCTGTCAGCGGGGAGATTTTCCTACAACAACACTAATACAGGAGAACAGAGCAGCATAGCATAACAGTGATAAGCCTGGTAAGCCAATAATAAATATTGTACCACTGTGATAAATTTATATATAGAAAACTTTATATTTCAAGGTGGTTGGGAGGAACTAGGGAGGACTGTTGTCCTCAAAGGTTCAAGTGGGTGCTTGAACACAGGGAGTTGTAGCTTCCATCTAGTTGCAGCCAGAGAAACCAGGGTGGCAGAGTGGTGCAAGGGAGAACTATTGTTCTCTGTTGTACAGGTTGGTGCTTGTGTGACTAGAAGTTGTTGCTTCCATCCAGTTGGAACTGGAACAATTGGGGAGTTGGTGCTTCCTTCTAGTGGGTGCTAGAGAAACCAGGGAGTTGGTGCTTCCTTCTAGTAGGTGCTAGAGAAAACAGATAGTTGGTGCTCTCAGCAAGTTGCATCTTGCAATACAGAGGTTGTAGCCTCACAATGAGTTGGAGCTCATATGTATGATAATGTACAAAATGTAAAGATTACTTATCATAAGAAGAAGAAGAGGTTTTTACCCTTTATGGGTTTCCTCAGAAAATATCTGTCTTTGTAGATTTCATATGTGACAATGATGTTGAATGTTATATTGCTTATTTTCCTACATTATTGTGATTGTCATTAAGTGCTCTTCAAAGAATTTAAAATAAGCATGATTGTTTAAGCACGGTAACAACTGACTCACCCCCACCTCTTAGTTGTCCAACACATCACAAACATCAAGAGGGGAAACACCACACACTACCTCATCCTTAAAGGGATGGATTCCATAGGACAAGCGGCATTGTTGGCTGGCACAGAGATCTCGTCCCTTGTGAAGCCACCCAATGTCGTATGGCTATGGGTGTGGTGTTGTCTACAACCCCAACTATTTGATGACCCTAGCTAAGATGAGGCTCTTCTAGTTGTCGTTATCAACAATGAAATGCAACGGGTCCCCCTTCACCCACATCTATGAATGGAAGAGGCACTCCCCCTCTTTAGGATCTACTAATTCCTCTGGTTGAATTCTTGTGGTTGTGACAGTGGCAGTGGGGTCTCCTTCGATGATCTATCTATTTTCAATATTTTTCGGATTGAATTTTGAATTAGGGTTCGGCTCCGGGTCTTTGACCTAGGTCACCAATGACTGTATCGAGAAAAATTCATCGGTGTTGTGCCAGGGGATTTTGTGGAAGTCACACCACTTCCCAGTGTCATTAGTCTTCTTCCTTTTACCCTTTTTTCCATGTGTCTTGGACTGGTTATCTAGAGGCTATTGGTTAGGGCCGTCTTTACCATGCTTTGGTTGTTCCATATTTCCAGACCCGAATTCCCATTTTTTCTGGTGCTCAAATATCTACTTGATTTTGACGGCATATCGATAGGAATCCCCCAATGATGAGATGTTCAAGAAATCCATTTTGGTTTGGATGTACCTATGTAGAGCCTCACAATATTTAAGAACCCTATGTTGCTTGAAGTCTTTGATACCCATCTTGGTGCACAAGTTATGGAAAGTATTTGTGAACTCTGGAACTATTTGGCCCTTCTCTTGCCACAGTGTGGTCCATCTCATGCATCGGTATTCATAGTTATCAACAGGATAGTATTGTTCTTTGACCGCATCCACAAAAAAATCCCAAGTGGGTTCGACCCCATATATTCCAGATTCCTCTGTGGAACCTTTCTCCCAGTAATTTTCCCACCAATGTTTGACATTGGGGAGATCCTTAAGGAGTGTGAAGGTGATATTTTCCCTGTCGAAAAAAAATTTAATAGATAAATAACCTTCTAATATATTTAACCATTTTTCTAGGGAATCTGCATCTATCTGACCTTCAAATATGGGAATATCAAAAATAATGTGTACCTTGAAGGGAGAGGTTCCTCCAAAATGGTCATTTGATGATGATGTGTATGTTTCTATTAGTAGGCATTAAAGGATGTGTTCAAAATACTCCATCATTTCATCCCTCTGTCATGTGAGAGCTTGCTCAAGCAACAATTTAATAGAATATTTTGCTCTGTAATTTTTCTTTTCTGCCACCATTGAGGGTTTCTTGGGTGTGTGAGAGTGATTTTCCTCAAGAGAAACAAGATCGAGACCCAATTGGCTATAATCAGACCTCGTCGGGGACATGTGTTGAAAAATGATCAAGAGCAACCTGCTCTGATACCACGGATCCAGATTATGTTCGGAACGAAATGAAAGGAGAGAAATTACAATGAACTACTCATGAAATTTTCTAGAAATAGACAAATACATCAATACTTGATTTCCATTAATTCAATAATTGTAAAGAGACTATAAAAACATAGAGTGCAAGACTCGATAGAATGGTGGCAGCTTTATCCGTAAGAATAGATGTGACGGCTATGCTCATTCGTAAGAAGATGATTAGAATGAGGCTCTGAAGGAATTTTTATGTTAAACAAGTATTCCAAGACCCTATACATCCAAAAACCTAACCCTAGGAGATGAAATGCCAAAAGTCATGTGGGCCCCATTTGGGTAAGTTAGTACATTAACTTCCTGGGGTCGTAACTTTTGCATACGATCTTCTCTTTAGGCATGTGATATCCCGTTGGAAAGGTATTTTCGAGAACTACACATTATGTTTTAAAAATATAAATCCATCTATATTTTGTCTGTGGCAATCCAAAATAACATTATTTAGGGCCCAAAATGGCCATGGAAGTACAAGAAGATCTATTGATATGAAAACATACAAAATAAACCAGTTGGATTAGGTGGGAAGCCACCAGTATTCACCTAGAATATGTGTAGTGCTCCAGACAGCCCCAGAAGTGTAGAACCCACAATTACAAAGAAGAATAGAAGTGCATGTTGAACTAAAAACTAGCATAAGGAGCTAGTTGGAATAGGTGGGTGGCCACCAATATCCATCTGGATCATCCAGCAAACATACATCCTGAGTCATGTCAACATTTTGGGAGTTAGTATCTCTCTTTTTCAAACTTTTGAACCATATGCATGCCATTTTTTTGTATCAGTCGCATATGTACACTTATTGATAGTATTTCATCTAGTGTACATACACGTGTTGACTATAAAAAGCATGCGTACACGTAGAGTCGAGCCAATATTTGAGAGTGTGCGGCCCCCTAATACATCTAAAGCATGAAATGAATGGATTAATTTGTTGGACGAGGGAAAAATTACTTACTTGGCCCAAGAATGAGTTGATTTCATCCTTGGATTCTCTCAAAATTTCGATTTGAAGAAAGAGGGTTTGGGTTATTTTTGGAAATTTTTAAAGTGCAATTGTAAAAATGACTCTTTATACTTCTATTTATAGACTTTTGAGCCAAATTTGACCTACTTTTACCCTGTCTTCTTCTTTTTGTGTCACTCGATGGATGTTATGATTCTTCTTCATGATCTTTTGGTCCTTTAAACTTATTATTCCTTTGGATTTGTTATCATTTGATGAATGGGTAATACCTTGTTGATCTTGTGACGAAGTTGGGATTTCACCATTTTCATTTAGGATAGGTGTTCACCACCTTGAATTTTTCATCCTATTGACATTTTATGCTTTGCCATAGGATCAACCCCACCGAAGTGCGACACAAAACCTTTTATGCTTCTTTAGAAGTGTCATAATTAGGTGGTAGATCATTTTCCTCCATGGATTCCCTAGGTAGATCCTTGTCTTGCATTTCAGCGTCCATGTTGTGAGTTTCTTGTAGGCTTGGGAGTCCTTTAAGTCCCACCATGAATTTTTGTTGAAGCCTCATTCTTCTTCATATTTTTCTATCCTATACCCGAGGGAATCCCTAAGAGCATGGTTCGTTATCTTTCAAGATCGCTTAAACTTTGAAAGTGAAATATAACAAGAATTTATTTATAATTTTCGGCCACATTCAGATTACTTAAGAAAAGGAGCCCCCATGGAGTCTTCTTTAAGCTTTTTTCATACTCTCTAAAATTGGCTATTCAATTTTATTTCCCTTCACACTCGTCAAATTTAAATTTGAAGGCACATATGTCCAGTGATAGTTTACCCATTTTCGGTTTGGATGGCTACTTTTACGAAAAATGTCCGCCCTATGAGCTATGGTTCACTAGGAGAGTATTCAAATGTGTAAGTTTAACCCTTTTTATGGCCTGAGGAACTGCATTTACGAAGAAAGGGTCATTATCCCTGGTTTTAGTTTATCCCTTTTTTGAGACTTGGATATTATTTATGAAAACGAAAACCCCTCTAAGTCTTCTTTAATCCCTTTTCAAACTCCCTAAACAAGAAAATATCATCGAGTGACCTTGTTCTTTTCACACTTGTTAATTGGTCCAGAAGGAATATATATTTGGCATAAGTTTACCCCTTTTTCTGGCCAATATATTATCCAGGAAAAAAACACGCTTCAGGAGACATGCCTCGCCAAAATATTTATCCTAAGTTATCTTTTATACTTTTTCGGGCTTAGGGGACTAAATTACGAAAAAGGTGGTGAGTCCATAGTTAAGTTTTTTTCAAACTCCTCAAAATTGAAAATATAGTCGAGTTATCTTGTCTCTTTCACACTTGTTAAAATGGTTTTGAAGAGATGTCCTTTCGGTATAATTTTAACCCTTTTCCAGACCAACTGGACTAATTATGAAAAAGGAATACTCTAGCCCTAGTGACCGGAAGAGTTATCCTTGGAATGATTTTATTCTTTTTCGGGCCCTCGAGACTAAATTTATGAAAAATATCACTCTGGAGTTTTCTTTTAGTGTTTTTTAGACTCTCTAGAAGTGAAAAACCATCAATCTTACCTTCTCTGGGATTGTAAAACCTTACATGGAAGGATTCTTTTTGTGTCATGTTGTAATCTCATTTCATGTCTCATCCTTATGTCTTTGGCCTAATGTCGGATTCATGTTGTTATTACTAAACCTTTAGAGAATTCCTAAGGTGCAAGCCTTGTAGCACTTTTTTCCCTTGTGATCTGAAACCTTCACCCATGGAGTAATTTTCCCAAGTGTCCTTATCCTTCACATGTTCCCTAGAAATGAGCATCAGTATGTTCCATGCACTTGGAACCAATTTTCTTACCTATGACACTCATTCCTCCTTTGTAATTTAGCATTCTTTTATTCTTTTTCAAGCTCGTTAAATAAGTGAAAAAGAAAAAGAAAAAAATCAACTATTCCAAAAAGAGGGGACAGGGAAACATTATCTTTTGTCGGTACCAATCTAGTCACCCTTGGAAAGAGCACATACTTCCATTTGTTCTGCAAGCATTGGGATCTAGTATAGCCTTAGGAATTTTTTCCCATTACATAGAATTGTGTCCTCCTCCATTTGGTTACTCTTCCAAACACATGGAGAGTTTGTGGTGTCTCATATGCCTCAAACTTATGTCAAAAACATGTTTCCTGAGTATTTTCATCTGTCATTCTCTTATCCAAAGGGAATTCTTGCAACCTAAGTCATCCATTTTGTAATGCGTTTCTTGACCTTTATGAGTCGACCATCCCGAGAGTCTTTACAAGTTCACATTCAGAATCAATAAAGTTTGGTGCCTGATGATCAAGGTCCTCTAGTATTTCAATGGCATCATGTCGAAGACCTCATAGTAGTGAATCTTATACCCCTATTATACTAATACCTAAGTTTTGAATATCTTGAAGCTATTGCTCTCGTTATGAAGTTATCATCTCCATCCATAGGCATTATGCCTCCTGAAGATTCATATGACATTGTATATCTTCTGATGATTTTGAGATGTAGATCCATTGTGTATTGTTCACGGCTACACTTTATATTGGAATAAACATTGGTCATGTATCCATGCTTACTATATATATGACATGGATCTATAGTATACTTGATTATCATCCATGCTTAGTTTATCCTAGTCATGGGAATTCCCACCTCGGTGATTATTATTATCTTATTGCAGATGACACACTCACGAATACTCGCTTGGGTTTACTCGACTCCAATGCTTTCCCGCTTTATTAAATATGTTGTAATGTATTTGAGGCATCTATTTCTCTTCTGAAATCACACATTAGGGGGCATCTATTATAACTCAAAATTCCACTTCTATGCATCCTTGATGTTGGTGTTATAACCCTAAATTGCACCACACATGCTTACCTAGCATCAAGCAACCTCATATCCCTTCTTTACCAAAGCACTGTTGAACAACTCTTTCAAAATCTTCTTTTATAAAGGCCCACATGCCCTAATCCATTACTGCACGCGTGTACACACTCTCTGACCCAAAACAACCCGTGTGGACCGACAAAAGCATGAAAAAAGGAAAGTTGTCGATGGAACAAAAAGATATGGGTGAGTTAACTGAAACTCCTGGCCATGCATGGCCGAGGGTTCGTCCAAATACCTAGCTCCTTCTAGCCTATAAAAGAAGGGGTAGGGGTCCCATTTGGAAGAGAAAAAATATAGCAAAGAAACTATGCCCATTTACGTATTCCCATTGTCCCAACCCTTTATCCTTTCCTTATGCCAAAGGAGATTCAAAGAAAAGCAGTTGGAGGACAGAAGAAGAGGAGCCCAGGATCAGGTTCAAGGAGTGGTGGACAGTCTCAACTTTTGTAAGTTGACTCATTCAAATTAATAAAGAAAATGATTTTCCCATCCCAATTCATGAACTATTTATAGTTTGATCAGTATATGTTTGGATTTCTAACCCTCTAGCATATGAGTAGTATGCATGCATGGTTGTTCCTAGTCTTGAATGCAGGTTAGCATTGGAAGGAGTATTGTGAACAAGTAATCAAGCACAACGGAGGATCGACATCAAATGTCGATAACGAGGTAGGTTGATGTTTCCATGCATTTACTAAGAAAAGGGGATTTAAATCTAGGGATGAAGGTAGAAAGTAATTTCTATTTGGTCATATCTGCATGCAAATTCTGAACTCTATTTTCTAGTCCGTAGGGTTTTTTTTACCCAAAAACATAATTGGCGACTCTACACTTGCCAGATTTTATAAGGTTGTTGAATGACCCTATTTGTCACGATCCGCGTTGGCCTCCTATGTCGACGAAGTTGGCTTCGGACATTCTAAAGTTCAAATCCAAGCCTAACGAAGATCCAGGAGATCATGTGACTACCTTCCATCTTTGGTGCTCATCTAACTCATTGAAAGATGACTCCGTACAGTTGTGATTGTTTCAATGTACTCTCATTAGGAGTGTCGTGAAATGGTACATTGAGCTTGATCGCTCAAGATACTCTTCTTTTAGTGAACTGGCGATGGCTTTCCTTAACCATTTCCAGTTACCTATGAGATACGACGATGGAAAAAAGTTGCTCGCCAATTTCGAACAGACAACAATGGACCATATCTCTGATCACATCCGAGAGTGGAGACTCTGAAAGAGTTTAATCAAGGTACCAGTCCCACCAGCACTCCTTCTTGAGTGGTTCCTTAAGTCTTTGGTCCCACAGTTATCCAAAGATGTCACGACATCCGGAGTTTTCTCCGAAGAAGATGCCATCATGAGGGCTCAATAGTTTGAGCTCATCTATTCTCAGTCCGTTTTATTATACAACATCTTTCCAGATGCGCCACGTTTAATACTAGATAAAACTAGACAGAGAGTTGGACCACATGTTGATGGTATTGTCGATTCAGCACAAACCAAGCTCGCTAAGAAATTGACAAAATAGTTGCAGCAGTTATCCTCACAACACACAGTATCCAGCCAAAATATTGCTTTGGTTGCTCCCCCTACCCAAATGTCGGAAGTACACACAGTGCAGTCGACTAACCCAAAGGCCGCCCAACAGACTGAAGGGAAGAAAAAACAACCAAAGAAGGGTAAGGGGGATAAAAAACCCACTGATAATGCTAGCGGGGACAACACCAAAAAATGGAACGTGAGGTATCCATGCAACTTGTGCATGGAAGACCACCCGACCCATCTATGTCCTCGACTTGCAGAGGCCCAAAAATTTGTCACACAGCAACAACAGGTGGTGTTGACTAATCCTTTTCAACATGGGCAAAATCTAACTCAAGCCTCTACAAGTATAGAAGGGGGCAGCCAAGAAACCTACCCGCCTCCGAACAACCCCTCATCCACGAATGTTTATATGGTTAGGGGTGATGCTTTCATATCAACTAGAGCACACGATTATAGTAAACCAAGCACTTCTGAGAAGGGTAAAGAAGCTAACCTCCCATCTCTTCCTCTACAGATTGAGAAGACGTTGGGAGAAACCATGACATGCATTCCAAAAGGTGCATTTAAAAAAGCTTCTCATAACCCCAACGCAAGGGCCGCCCAGAACTACTCTGTGGTGGAAGATTTATCACAAACCCCTTGTGCGATGTCGGATTTGGAGGTCCTCCAAAGCTGCCCCGCTCAGAGGAAAGCCTTGTTAACCACTTTGGGATCTATTGAGACTTGTAATCTAGGTACCATCATGTTAGATACAACTAACTTAAAACCTCATCTTCCTTACCACGTAGCATTTCAGATAGTAGTGGCTTACCCCAAGAAAACTTTTACATGGAATATCTTCTGCACAGTGGTCGACGAGGGTGCCTCGACATGCGTTATGTCGTTGGCATGTTGGAAGGCCATTGGCCAGCCCGTTTTGTCTCCATCACCTATTCTCCTCACTGCTTTCGACAGTCGTTCGTTCTGACCACATGGCATCATTCCTTCTTTCCCCCTGCAGTTAGGAGGGAAAACCGTGTGTGTCGAAGTAGAGGTATTCGATGCTCCCCTCGATTATAACCTCTTTTTAGGAAGGAGTTGGACTTATGCTATGAAAGCTATGGTTGCTACAGTTTTTTAGGTCTTGTTGTTTCCACACGAGAGCCGGATAGTGATCATTGATCAATTGTCTTTCTCCAGACCTGACCCAGCTTTGGGGGCATCCACGGTCCCCATGATTGATAATACTCAACCAGGTGTCATTAACATAGGAGTTGGTTTGTGCCCATCCTTGATGGGTACCTTCGATTACCCACCTCTTCATGGTGATATCAAATTTATATCTAATCAACATAAGGTTGAGATTTTTCAAGTTTCATCATTCTGCATGACTTACTTTGAGGATCCGTGGATTCTTCCTTCCCCATCAACCATGATAGATGAGACAGGGCACCCAGGCATGTCCATGCCCTTTTTTTCCACTGAAGTAGCGTACTCTTTAGTCCAGCAAGCTTCAGCTAACACTGATCTGACTCCTCCACAAGAGTTAGATCCACTTCTAGAGCCTATTTGGGCTCAGGGTTCTCTTGCTAACATTGATTCGTTAGACTTAGTCTTTCCTTCTGATGAAGCAGTAATCGAAGCAATGACTAGTCTGGACAAACCTTGGGAAGATCTTCATAACAGATCATATTTCCTCCCAGAATTAAGCCGAATCGAAGCAGGAGAATTCACCGTGACCATGATGGGAGAGAAGCCGTGTCCTATTAATCTCTTAGCTACACATGAAATTTATGCTGAGGGAAATATGGAAACTATCGCTGAAACTATACCAATCAAAATCTCTCGAAACCCTGGCGTCGTGGAGAACGTCTTCATCAGAGCAGATTTCTCCCCCAAAGAGATTCAAATCTATACGGATCTTTTCAAAGAATTTCGCGACGTTTTTTCCTGGTCTTATGAGGAAATGCTAGGTATCGATCCAAAAATAGTTGAACATGAAATCACAACGTATCCTGATGCCAAGCCTGTTTGACATAAGCTTCATCCAATTAATCCCAAGAAAGAAGTAGCCATCAAGATTGAGGTTGAGAAATTGTTAAAGGCAGGTTTTATCTATCCTATCCATTTGACTCAATGGGTGTCAAATCCTGTGTCGGTCAATAAAAAATAAGGCACGATTCGTGTATGTATCGATTTCCGTGATTTGAACAAGGCATGTCCCAAAGATAATTTTCCAACACCTTTCATTGACCAGATCATTGATGAATGTGCTAGTTGCGAAGCCTTTTCTTTCATGGACAGTTTTTCGGGATATGATCAAATCCAAATCAAACCCAAAGACCAACACAAAATGACATTCATTTGTCCGTGGGGTACATTCTCATATTGTAAGATGCCTTTTGGTCTTAAAAATGTTGGAGCCACATTCCAGCGGGCCATGTCTTTTGCCTTTCACGATCTCAAGAATATAGTTGAGGCCTATCTAGATGATTTAGCATCATGATATCGCAAGAGAACAGATCATCCCACACACCTTAGACTTATCTTTGAATGTTGTCGCTACTTTTGGATTCGCTTGAATCCAAAAAAGTGCAGCTTCTGCGTAACGTTAGGACTAGCAAATAGAGTTCAGACTTTGCATGCAGATATGACCGAATAGAGATTACTTTCTACCTTCATCCCTAGATTTAAACCCCCTTTTCTTAGTAAATGCATGGAAATATCAACCTACCTCGTTACCAGCATTTGATTTCGATCCTCCATTGTGCTTGATTACTTATTCGCAATACTCCTTCCAAAGATGACCTGCATTCAAGAAAAACAACAACTATGCATGCATACTACTCATATACTAGAGGGTTTGAAATCCAAGCATATACTGATCAAACTATAAACAGTTCATGAATTGGGACGGGAAAAGCATTTTCTTTATTAATTTGAATGAGTCAACTTACAAAATTTGAGACTGGCCACCGCTCCTTGAACCTGATCCTGGGCTCCTCTTCTTCTATCCTCCAACTGCTTTGCTTTGAATCTCCTTTGGCATAAGGAAAGGCTAAAGGGTTGGGACAATGGAAATACGTAAATGGGCAGAGTTTCTTTGCTATATTTTTTCTCTTGAAATGGGAACCCTACCCCTTATTTTATAGGCTAGAAGGAGCTAGGTATTTGGACGAACCCTCGGCCATGCATGGCCGGGAGTTTCAGTTAACTCACCCATAGTTTTTTGTTCCATCAACAACTTTCCTTTTTTCATGCTTTTGTCAGTCCACGTGGGTTGTTTTGGGTTAGGCAGCATGTACATGCATGCAATAATGTATTAGGGCACATGGGCCTTTATAAAAGAGGATTTTGAAAGAGTTGTTCAGCAGTGCTTTGGAAAAGAAGGGATATGATTTGGATTGATGCCAGGTAAGCATGTGTGGTGAAATTTAGGGTTATAAAATATGCCCCCTAATGTGTGAGGTCAGAAGAGCATCTGATGGCCGAAATACATTACCAATCTTTACCAATGTTCCGAACAATTGAGCCCAAGGATCAAGAACTGGGAGGTGTCGTCTGCAAAGAACAAATGTCTCACCGAGGCGGGCATACCCATGCTTGGAATAAAATAGAACCATGGCTACCAATCAAATACATTGTAGATCCATGTCAAATAACTATAAAGAGTAGCCATGAACAATACACAGTGGAGCTACATCTCGAAATCAGAAAGATATACAGATAGAGTATCCATCTTCTAGAAGATGATTCAACCTGATGGCTGGAGATGAGATCTTCAGAGCTCGAGCAACGACTTCAAATCTTCAAAAACTTGGGTAGGAGTGTAATATGAGTGTACAACTGAACTACCCAAAGGTCTTCGACGGCTCGTTGGTCATGGACTTGATAATATTGATGATCAGACTGAAGGCTTCAGTGATTTTGAACAAGGACTTGAGTGGATGTTCAGGATGGTCGGGTATGCGGACAAGAGACATATTATAGAGGGGCTGACTCAGGCTTAGTGACAAACTTCCCTTGGACAATAGCATGAAAAATGATGAGACTCAGGCATCATGTATGTTAATCATAAGTCTACGAAGCAGGAGGCAACGCAAACTCTCCATATGTTTGGAAGGATAACCAAACGGTGGAGGACACAACTCTATATAGAGAGAAAATCTTCCTAAGGTCGTACTACATCCCATAGTCTGATGAAAAAATAGACAGATGTGCTTTATCCAAGGGTGACTCATTATGCCGCCAATAAAGAAAATACTTTTCCCTTCCTCTTTTTGGGGTATATTTGATTTTTTTGTTCTTTTCAATAATTGTGGAAAAAGAATAAAGGAATATTGCGTTACAATGGAGGAACGAGTATTGCAAACATACAAGTTCAAGGCACAAGGACAAGACTGAAGTTCTAGTAAAATGATACTCGGGAAAAAATCCTTCGGTGGCCAAAGGTGTTAAGACACAGAAGCAAACTGTCATAAGGATGGTGTATAAGGTATGCAAATGCAGTTAATAAAACACACAATGGTAACGCCCTTCGATGTAAGTTTAACAAGGCCATAGAAGGTAAGCTCGGTGGTTTTTCATATTTAGAGAGTCTAAAAAAACATAAAATGAGACTCCATTGGGGTACCTTTTTTGAAAATAGTCTAGTCGGTTCGAAAAAGGGTAAACTAGCACCGATTAGACGTTGATTCAAAACCATTTTAACGAGTGTGACAAGGACAATATCACTCGGCCATTTTTTCATTTTTAAGGAGTCTGAAAAAAGCTTAACTATGGACTCCATTAGGAATATTCTTCTAGACCAATTTAACGAGTGTGAAAGAATAAGGTCACTCGGCGATCTTTTCAATTTTAGGGAGTCTTGAAAGAGCTTAACTATGGACTCCGTGGGGGTTTCTTTTTCGTAAGTTTAGTCCCTCAGGCCCGAAAAAGGGATAAAATTATACCTGAGAGTACTCCTCTAAAGAACGGAAGTTCCATAAAGTATACCTTTTTTCGTACAGTTGACCACCCAGACCGAAAAAGGGGTAAACTACCGCCAGACAGACGTGACTTCAAATTTCAGTTTAACGAGCATGAAAGGCCACAAGATCGCTTGACAATTTTTTCATGTTTAGAGGGTCTGAAAAGGGCTTAAAAGGAGACCCGTTATTTTTTGGGAGTCCTGAGGGTGAGATCAAGAGTGAAGAAGAATCATGAAAATGAGGCTCAAACTCATATTCAGGAAAGACTGTAAGGACTCCCGAGCCTACAATGTTTTAGAGACGGCATGGACACCATAATGCAACCAGGACCTACCTAGGGCATCCATGTTCTGGTAATCTCTACCACCAAGTTGCGACACTTCTAAAGTAGATATGATGGTTCTGTGTCACAACCTGATGAGATTGATCCTATGGCAGAGGAAAATGACAATGAGACACAAAAGTCGAGGTAGTAACCTAACCTATATGCTCAAGTTGATTCTTGGAAAAAATTTCATGGACTGTCAAAATTTTCTCAAAACTCAAAAAAAGTGTCCCAATAACCGATCAAATCCCTCCCATATAACTCCTGAATCACTCTAAATGGTTTTTGGTACAAAGAAACTGATAAGGGAGGCCAAAAAAGTGACAAAAAGAGGCCAAAAAGTCTATAAATAGAAGCTGGCAGCTCATTATCACCATTGCTGAATTGGAAATTGACTCTGGAGCCAAAAGACCCCCTTTGATAAAAATGGTGATTCCAGGAGCTACAGTGGATGAAACGAACTTCTGCCTGGACCAAGTAAGTAAAAACTCCCCTATCTAGCTATTCAATTCTTCAATTTTTCATTTGCTTTCATTTTTTGGGTGGGTGTCAACCTTTAAAAGGTCAGCCCTAGGTACACGCGGGTTGTCTCTGGACAGGCCACGTGTACACTCGGGCAGAGTAAAGTATGCCCACGTGTACACTCGGGAAGAGTAAAGTCTGCCCGCGTGTACATGCGACTGTCGCCTCTACAACTCGTGTGGACCCCCTTTTTATAGCAAAAAAGAACTAAAGAGAAAGCACTGGCCCTCCTGAACTTTGTTGTGTTGGAAGGATGTATGTCCAGTGGAGGGAAAGGGAGCATGAAGCAATTAGTGAGTTGGTTTCGGGAGATCCGAATGTCATGGTCGTGTTGATGCAATGTGGTTTACTTAGGTTCTTCCTGTGTCCATTTATGCGAGCGCAACCAAGGCTACTGAATGCCTTGATTGACTACTGGCACCCTGATGTAGAGGCCTTCATGCTAGAGGGGAAATCACTAGTTCCCACCACTGAGGATATCTATTTTTTGACTGGACTCTCAAGGAGAGGGGAACCAGTCAATATCAAGACGTTTCCTGTTAGGCCGCATAACATAGCGGAACTGATAGCCGAGCACTGTGAGGCTAGGACAAACCGTGTGAGCTCCCAGGTGCCCATAAGTAAGATTACTAACCTATCGCTGCAAGCGATATTATTTCTTATTGGGCGGAGTACCGGTTCAACGGCCTTGCATGAGGCATATCGCGCACAGATGAATTGTGCTATCCAGTGCTTGGATGCACATATTTTTGACTGGAGTACCACACTACTTGAGTGTATGAAGAGGCAATTGACAGATTGCCGACAGTGGGCACAGAGGAACTTCGGGTTTGGGATGATTTTGTGTTCATTCTTCTTTGAGAGAGTTCTAAGCTTTAGTCCTTGGGAAGTGGTACGTGACATCAGGCCTCCTTTCCTGCAGTATGTAGATGGGCAGTATTACTGTCGTGACAGGGTGGTGGAAGGACCAATGAGTCCTTCGACGATGATTTTTTTTCATGGCTATCGTGGCAGATCCCTATGATTGAGGATTACCCATATGTAGGGATAGACTTTTCTAGAGATCTTGAGATACCCGTGCCTCCTGGTGAGGAGCGAGGGGAGATGGGTAAGTCTCCTTGCATATGTAATTTTTATGTCGTTTTTTTTATATATATCATTTTTTTTATATTCCAGAGCATTTGACGAGTATCCATTTGGTGCATGCAGATGTGGGACCCGTGTGACCTGTCGATTATGCACAGAACAGGCGTCGTCCTTGGCCAGAAGCCGCAACTGCCACCGGGGACCAGTAGTAGCAGGGAACCTCCTAGCCAGGGAGGCTGAGAGGGTCCTTAGATGAGTTGAGCGGAACTTCACTGCAATCACTCGCACAGTCCCAATGGTAGAGATAGAGGACCTGCTGCCATCCATGCAGCCTCATGTAGTGGGGGCACCTCGGACGTGGGTCTGATTGTTTAGGCATTTAGCCCATGTTGTGGACTATTATAACAGGGCCCATAATCCCTGAACCTATTTAGACTTTTTACGTGCCATGAGAACTACTTGTATATATTTTTTGAGGGCATAAGCCCTGTGACTCGTTATTAGTCCCATTTTTTAGGCACTTGCGTCCATCTATGTACTCTGGTTATTTTATGATGTTATATATGGTTTTTTTTATCTTTTGTGTCTTATGGATCACGTGTGCAAAAATGTATTTACATGCTGATGTCAATGTTCTTTCATATGTGTGCAAGATGCCAATCTAAAATTTGATTAGCTAGAGTATCTGTAATTTGGTTTAATCTCCTAGGAACATGAAAATATGTAATATAATCAAAGTTTCGTTCTAAGAGACGTACCCTAAGGAATCATCAGTGTAAGGTTGGATCATGAACTCGGTATACTCTGTTTAGTTGAGACACAACTAGTTGAGTGTCAAGATAGACCCGGAGATGAGAGATACCCAATGACAAGGCATCATGAAGCAACTCAATAACTGAACTATACTCGGTGACATTATTTGTGGTGTCACCTAAGCATATACCTCCGGAAGATAACAACTGGCCTTGAGGTGTAAAGATTACCCAAGCTGTGAAGGCAAGCCTCCGAGTGTGCCAACTAGCACCATCTACATACCCAACGAACACCTCGAAATCCCTTGACATCTGCCATATTGACGAAAGATAACATCAATGACACGTCTGTAACACTTAAAAGAAACTAAAAAGTAATAGTACAAAGACTATACATATGTTACTAAAAGTTACCCACAGTGACCTGCCTATGAGTAATACTTCTTGAGGTAGAGCCCATTTCTAGGCTCCACCAAAGCATTCCCTTCAAAATTAACCAAACGATAATCGCCCTTTTTAATACCTTTTATGATGAAGGGTTCGAACCACATGGGTTTGAATTTTCCTGCCCCCAGGGGGTCCTTATCTTGGTCATAGACCAGGACAAGGTTGCCTTCAGAGAAAATTAGAGGATGAACGGACCTATCATATTGACACTTGACCTTATGTTTGTGAGCCTTGTTGGCCAGGTCCGCATCACGACGCTGCATCATGGATGATTTTAGGGGCTAAATTTCGCTCATGGGATAATTTTCCATCATTTTTCCAAAAACGAGATTCGCTATTTTAAAAATGATTCGCCCAAATTCTATAGGATAAAATTATTTTACCTTAAAAATCGCCAAAATGTTATAAAACTATATTAAATCCTTAGAAATTTGAATATTTTTACAAAAATATCACTAAATATTTATAGTTGGCATATGAAGGATTAGTAAGATTCGCTAAGGTTTCTACATTTTAAAATAAATTTCCATCCTTAAAATCATCTTTGCTCAAGGTGTACCAACCGTTCTTCAAGTGGAGAAGTGTCTGGCAATAATTGTACTGCCAATTTTAGAGATGGGATCTGACATTCGATGGGAAAGACTGCCTCCAACCCGTAAAGGTGAGAAACCAGTTGTAGTCTTAACAAATGTTCAGTAAGCCCATAATGCCGAGTATAACATCAAATGCCAATTTGACTTGGTTGAGTTGATAGTTCATTGTAGAATAGTCTTAAGAGTTTTGTTTACAGCTTCCACCTGCCCATTGGCTTGGGGGTAGTAAGGTGATGAATGTTTTGCCGTAACATAAGATTTGATGTTAATTCAGTCATCATTTGGCTCTGAAAGTGACTACCATGGTCAGTAACAATCTCTCTCGGGACACCGAACCTTGCTATGATCTGGTTGAATAAAAAGAGAGTTGCAGCCTCTCCATCATCTTTAAACATTGGCATAGCTTCGACCCACTTAGTGAAGTAGTCTACAACTATGATGATATAGCGGTGCCCCCATGTTGATGGGGGGTTGCAAGTAGTGTAATCAATCCCCCACTTGGTGAAGGGACCAACTGTGATGACAGGAAACATAGGAGCGAGATGTGCCCTCATCTTCCAAGAAAAGACTTGGCACTGATGGAACTTCTTGACTAATTCTATACAATCTTTGATAAGTGTCGGCCAGAAGTAACCTGCTCGTAGAATCTTTTGGGTTGTTTCCAACCCAGACAAATGACCACCACAAGCTCCGGTATGGAAATCATTGAGCATGATGACTGCCTCCTCATGTGTGAGACATTGACGTAAGATGCAGTCTACACCTCTCCGATACAATGTATCATTGAGTATGAGATAATTCTTAGCCTGATGGCATATACACCGACGCTCATCACAAGAAGCAGTAGTGGGGTACTTCAAAGTCTGGAAATAGATAAGTATATCTCTGTACTAGGGATTTGAATATGTGATCAAAAACATATCTCCCTGGATAGGCAATTCTTCAGGCACAATGTCACCTGACTCAACCAGAAGTTCCGAAATAAGCTCTGCGAAGACCAAAGACTTTTTGGACTTCACTGAAATGAAGTCTAAGTCAAATTCCTAGAGGATGACTATCCATCTACTGATTTTTCTTCCTATAACCCATCGTGTCAACATGTACTAGAATGGATTCACGACAGCAATGATGGTGGTCTTGTGAAACAGAACATAATGATGGAACTGCTGCCAACGCAAGTTTTCTGATATGAGATTAATTAAGTTCCAGTCCTACGAGGCCTCGGCTCAGGTAATAGATCACATATTTTGAGAACAAATCATCTTCCTGAACTAAAACCATGCCAATGGTTGACTCTGCGGCAGCCATATATAATAAGAAATATTTGTTATAGTTAGGTGGCCATAGCAGAGGTGTAGTTGTGAGGGTGCGTTTTAATGCGTCAAAAGAGCATTGAGCGGCTTCATCCTAGTAAAAAGGAACATCTTTCTTTATTAAGTGCATAAATCCCTTGGTGATTTCAGCATAGTTGGCGATGATGCGTCGTAAAAAGTTCACCTTGCCTTGTAGACTCTGAAGTTGAAGGATTGTGCGTGGGGGGGGCAACTGGATTATTGCTTCCACCTTGAGAGGATCGACCATGATCCCTATTGTTGATACGATGAAACCTAACAAATGTCTTGATGTTAAGCAAAAGTTGCACTTGTTTGGATTCAAGCGAATCCGAAAGTAGCGACAGCGTTCGAAGATAAGTCTAAGGTGTGTGGGATGATCTGTTCTCTTGCGAGATAGTGATGCTAAATCATCTAGATAGTCCTCGACTATATTCTTGAGATCGTTAAAGGAAAAATACATGGCCCACTGGAATGTGGCTCCAGCATTTTTAATACCAAAAGGCATCTTACGATATGCGAATGTACCCCATGGACAAATGAATGTCATTTTGTGTTGGCCTTCAGGTTTGATTTGGATTTGATTATATCTCGGAAAACTATCCATGAAAGAAAAGGCTTCGCAACCAGCACATTCATCAATGATCTAGTCAATGAATGGTGTTGGAAAATTATCTTCGGGACATGCCTTGTTCAAATCATGGAAATCGATACATACACGAATCGTGCCTTGTTTTTTATTGACCAGCACAGGATTTGACACTCATTGAGTCAAATGGATAGGATAGATAAAACCTTCCTTTAGCAATTTCTCAACCTCAATCTTGATGGTTGATGCTTTCTTGGGATTAACTGGACGAAGCTTCTGTCAAACAGGCTTGGCATCAGGATACGTTGTGATTTCATGTTCAACTATTTTTGGATCGATACCTGGAATTTCCTCATAAGACCAGGAAAAAACATCGTGGAATTCTTTGAAAAGATCCATATAGATTTGAATCTCTTTAGGGGAGAAATCTGCTCCGACAAAGATGTTCTCCATGATGCCATGGTTTCGGGAGATGTTGATTGGTATAGTTTCAGCGATATTTGCCATATTTCCCTCAACATAAATTTCATGTGTATCTAAGAGATTAATAGAACACAGCTGCTCTCTCGTCATGGTCACGGTGAATTCTCCTGCTTCGATTCGGCTTAACTCTTGGAGGAAATATGATCTATGATGAAGATCTTCCCAAGGTTTTTCCAGACTATTCATTGCTTCAATTACTGCTTCATCAGAAGGAAAGACTAAGTCTAAGGAATCAATGTTAGTGAGAGAACCCTGAGCCCAAATAGGCTCTAGAAGTGGATATAACTCTTGTGCAGGAGTCAGATCAGTGTTAGTTGAAGCTTGCTGGACTAAAGAGTACACTACTTTAGTGGCAGACAAGGGCATGGACATGCCTGGGTGCCCTGTCTCATCCATCATGGATGATGGAGAAGGAAGAATCCATGGATCCTCGAAGTAAGTCATGCAAAATGACGAAACTTGAAAAATCTCAACCTTATGGTGATTAGATATAAATTTGATATCGTCGTGAGGAGGTCAGTAATCAAAGGTACCCATGAAGGATGGGCACAAACCAACTCCTACGTTAACAACACCTAGTTGAGGATTATCAATCATCGGGACCATGGATGCCCCCAAAGCTGGGTCAGGTCTGGAGAAACACAATTGATCAATGGTCACTATCCGGCCCTCATGTGGAAACAACAAGACCCAGAAAACTGTAACAACCACAGCTTGCATAGCATAAGTCCAACTCCATCCTAACAAGAGGTTATAGTTGATGGGAGCATCGACTACCTCTACTTCGACACACATGGCTTTCCCTCCTAACTACACGGGGAAAGAAGGAACGATGCCATGTGGTCAGAATGAACGACCGTCAAAAGCAGTGAGGAGAGTAGGTGATGGAGACAAAATGGGCTGGCCAATGGCCTTCCAACATGCCAATGACATAACACATGTCAAGGCACCCTCGTCGACCACCGTGCGGAAGATATTCCATGTAAAAATTTTTGTGGGGTAAGCCACTACTATCTGAAACGCTATGTGGTAAGGAAGACAAGGTTTTAAGTCAGTTGTATCTAACATGATGGTACCTAGATTACAAGTCTCAGTATAGCCCAAAGCGGTTAACAAGGCTTTCCTCTGAGCAGGGCAGCTTTGGAGGACCTCCAAAGTCGACATCGCACAAGGGGTTTGTGATAAATATTCCACCACAGAGTAGTTCTGGGCGGCCCTTGCGTTGGGGTTATGAGAAGCTTTTTTAAATGCACCTTTCGAAATGCATGTCATGGTTTCTCCCAACGTCTTCTCAATCTGTAGAGGAAGAGATGGGAGGTTAGCTTCTTTACCCTTCTCAGAAGTGCTTGGTTTACTATAATCATGCGCTCTAGTTGATATGAAAGCATCACCCCTAACCATATAAAAGTTCATGGATGAGGGGTTGTTCGGAGGCGGGAAGGTTTCTTGGTTTCCCCCTTCCGTACTTGAAGAGGCTTGAGTTATATTTTTCCCATGTTGAAATGGATTAGTCAACACCGCCTGTTATTGCTGCGTGACAAATTTTTGGGCCTCTACAAGTCAAGGACATAGATGGGTCGGGTGGTCTTCCACGCACAAGTTTCATGGATACCTCGCCTTTCATTTTTCCATGTTGTCCCCACCATCATTATCAGTGGGTTTTTTATCCCCCTTACCCTTCTTTCATTGTTTTTTCTTCCCTTCAGGATGTTGGGCGGCCTTTGAGTTAGTCGACTACACTGTGTGTACTTCCGACATTTGGGTAGGGGGAGCAGCCAAAGTAGTAGGTTGGCTGGCCGTTGTGTGTTGTATGGATAACTGCTGCAACTGTTTTGTCAATTGCTCAACAGGCTTGGTTCGTGCTGAACCGACAATACCATCGGCATGTGGTCCAACTCTCTATCTAGTTTTATCCGGTATTGAATGTGGCGCATCTGGAAAGATGTTGTATAATAAAATGGACTAAGAAAAGATGAGCTCAAACTGTTGAGCCCTCATGATGGCATCTTCTTTGGAGAAAACTCTATATGTCACGACGTCTTTGGATAACTGTGGGACCAAATACTTAAGGAACCACTCAAGCAGGAATTCTGGTGGGACTGGTACCTTGATTAAACTCTTCTGGCATCTCCACTCTCGGATGTGATCAGAGATATGGTCCGTTGTTGTCTATTCGAAATTGGCTAGAAGCTTTGTGCCAACGTCGTATCTCACAAGTAAATGGAAATGGTTAAGGAAAGCCATCACCAGTTCGCCAAAAGAAGAGTATATTGAGTGATCAAGCTCAATGTACCATTTTGCGGCACTCCCAATGAGAGTACATTGAAACAATCGCAACTGTATGGAGTCATATTTCAAAGAGTTAGATGAGCACCAAAGATGGAAGGTAGTCACATGATCTCCTAGATCTTCGTTAGGATTGGCTTCGAACTTTGGAATGTCCGAAGGCAACTTCATTGGCATAGGAGGCCAATGAGGATCATGACAAATAGGGTCATTCAACAACCTTGTCAAATCTGGTAAGTGTAAAGTCGCCAGGAATGGTAGTTTGGATTGCTGCTGATAACTGGGGAAAAAGGGACCTAGAGTTTGACTGGCACCAGGTTGTCAGGAAAAGTTTGGCTACTGGCGCAGATTTTGGTAAAAACCATGGCCCTGGCCAGCGTAAGGATTTTGCATATGTGGAGACATCATCGGCTAATTTCCCAAATAGGACATAGATTGTTGGGCATGCATTGTATTCAAAGGAATTTGGTAAGGATTACCCCATGTCGGTCCCATGGGGATAGGCATAGTAGTTGGTCCAGGGTTCCATTGATTGTGGAAAGAATTACCCCAAATCAGCACTTCGTAGGAGGGAACGGATCCTTGCCCTGAATTCCAAGGTTCTGCTAGGTTTTCCCCTTGTGCAGGAATAGTACCCTGCAGAGGAGTAGATTGTCCAAAAATGGGGTTGCCCCTAGTTGAGAAAGCAGCTGATGAGAAGGTGTTGTTACCAAACGTTTCGTTCCAAGAAAACGATGTCGAACCTACCGGCATACTATGCGAAGGTGGTCCTTCACTCCCCGCTCCAAATAAACTATTGTGTGTAGGTTGCCCAGTGGATTGCTGATGCGAGCCACTGAGTGAAGGGGACGAAGGAGGGATATTACCTCCTCTGTAAGGAAAAGTGTTAAAAGGGACAGGAGTGCCCCCCATGTGACCTTGCAGAGGAGCTCTAGAGCTACCTACCCCCAGACCCAAAGTCTGTAAAGTGGAGTAGGAAAATACAGGACTTGTACCCGAACTAGGCATACCGTATGAGAACGAAGGACCTATCGCACTAGGTTTGAAAGGGGTTGTGGCCGCCACCAAGGATGGGTTCGGACCACTGTGGGAAGTAGTTACGATCGAGACCATGGTTTCTCGGAATGACGACGGTAGGTTAGGAGATGACAGCTTTCCTGTGGTGACAACCATGGTGGGAATTGAAGAATTCCCAGAAAAAGTAACAACATTTGTTTCCATTGCTGTGTGCAACACTGTCTGGCACTCATGAAATTGAATTGGTACAATAAAAGGTGCCAAGATATCAGTGGTTTTTGTTTCAACTGAGCCAAGAGTGGTTGCTTCAAGGTCCAAAATGGTCGATTCCTTCGGGGGTTTTTCGATCACAATGGTTTGTAACCCGGTCGCTTCAAAAGACCCTTGTTGGTCTAGCTTCCGCCTTAAAGGTGGCGGGAGTGGCTCCAGTGTAACTAGTGGCAGACCAAGAAGCCTTCCTGACCAGCGGAGCTCAGGATCCTCCACTGTGTGACAAGATCCAAGACACTCTAAGGTAGTCTAAATGCTCAAAAGTAACACCCACTACAAAAGAATCCCTAGAAGATAAAACAAGAAAGCGCTAAATTAATTGGAAGAACAGTTACAACAACCAACATTAGAGTAAATTACCGGTGCAAGTGCAACTCAAACACAGAAGCACCCTCCAGATATACTCTGCAAATCATGGCCCGATGTCTGTCCTAGGTACCATGGTATACCCCTGCAGTCACCTGTGTATGTCCCTAACAAAGATTGGCAACTAGGTTGCCAGCACGCGAACAATCACCAGGCGAGTACAGTCGAAAGTCGAGTAGACCACAATGAGCAGGGTATCGAGCCCGAAAATTATCAAGGGTATCGAGAGAAAATGGTCTGGAAGAAAACTGAGGACCTCGAATGGATTCAAGACCCATGAAGACCCATGGCAAATGCAAACGATGGAATCCCAAAACAAGCCCTCTATATGTGTTCTCCACTACGATTGGCCCGACATTGGAGGGGTTATCTCTGCTACCTTTCCGCACGCGACCTCGTGTTTATCCCATGTGTTAGAGGGGGGTCCCGTATAACTTTCACAAAACTAGACTTAGACACTCCCTATCTCAGACTCCAATGTTTGATTTTAAATGGCCTTGAAGAGTTTCCTCTCCAACCTAATCCAAGGCCCTAGTCTTGAACTAGTTTGTGAACCCTACAAACATGAAATTCTAGTAGATTTTAAATTTAATGTTACTTTTATGGATTTGTCTTACGTCAAGGGGTATGAGGGTGAAACTGATGATGTCTAAAATATGAAAGCAAAAAATGAATAAAAAAGCTGGAAACAAAACTTTTACTGAATGCAAAATTTTGACAACTTTTCAAAAAATACTTTTAATTTTTTCTAAGATTTTAGACAACAAACTCGAAGGAATTTCACTCGACTACGAGCTATTGATGATCTAAGTGAACTAAAAAAACTTATGAAATACAAGACTTTTCCCTAGCTAATGATGCAGAAACACACTCTTCAACCAAAGAAGAAAATGAAAAAAAAATAAAATTATTTATTTATTTAAGTGCTAGTAAAGCAAGAAAGGGAAAATACCAACAAGAAAAAAACCAAGAAAAAAAATTCTGGCCTAAATCGCAGATCGCAAAGAATCATATTAAAAAATCACACAATAGAAATTGTAAAAACAATGACTCTCACACTTGTCTAAAAATCGTAATTTTTTTATTTTTCTGAAAACATTTTAAATGAGAAAAAGCAAGCTAAGGGTAAAATTAATCCTAAGCTACTGACTATTCAAAAAGAGATTCACACACCTGAGAGGAATAATTCTTATCAAGGGAAAGGATGACTATCTTACCCTTAACAAAAAGTATCATGTACAAGCACACAACTGTTACTCAAATAGAACCAATGCAAACACGCGCTGAACAAAGACAAAGGGCATGTGGGCCTTTATAAAAGAGGATTTTGAAAGAGTTGTTGAGCGGTGCTTTGGCAAAGAAGGGATATGAGTTGGCCTGATGCCAGGTAATCATGTGTGGTGCAATTTAGGGTTATAACAATTGGTCCACTCATTCATACATTTGCCAACCTATTTTGATGGAGTTCTTCTCAAAAAAAAAAAAAATCTTAGCATACGCGCCTTGTTGCATATGAAGAGTGAATACATACACTATATGCATACCTTAAATCTCGTGTATACATGTTTGTTGTACTACTAAAAGCATGCATGTAATATAAAAAGTGACAAAAAATATAAAATCTGCGATTTTCAATGGAGTTTACGAGCTAAATTAGGTTTTTCAACCATATTACCTCATGTACCTCTACTGGAAACGAATTAACCATCATTTTATCATAGAAATAGGGTTCTAGGGGGGTTATTTGGATATATCAAACTAGAGGCAAGAGAACTCTTCCAAAATTTCTCCCTTGTTCTCCAAGCCTTCTGCATTTTTCTCTGAGTTTTATCCTCAACATTCTCTTCCATCCATATTCCTTATACCATCCATCCTTTTACCCTTGTATTGACATGTTGGTGGTGAATATTGTATTGGGAATAGTGCACCTGGAAACATAGTAAAGGAACCCAAGCAAGGTTTGTGGAGCGGCACCAACAAAGTTCAGGTTGTAACCTCCAATTTTGTTGTTAATAAAAGAGAAAAGTTATTGTCCCAGATCTTATGTGTATGTGTTTATGTTTATGAATCTTTTCATGAATAACTAACTCTTTATATAATCTTGATAATTAATAATATGTTGTCTTAGATTGTTCTGCAAGCATTGTTTCGGGCCATTTTTGGGAGGAGGCCTACAGTTTCAGAATAGAAAGAAATCGGAATGGATCGACATCAATTGTAAGGATTTAAGGTACGTGTATCTATATTATCTTTCTTCCCTTAATTATCGTAAGGTTGTGTGTGGTTTGGGGTAGAATAGAAAATGTTTTGTCTTTTAGGGTGTCAAGGATCTACCTAATTGCTAGACTTGGATTAGGGGGATTTTCCCCATAGCAATAGGATGATCCTCTGCATGATCTGGAGTTGAAACATCAAGTATTACAATTAATACACTATTTGCAATTAAAAGTTTTAAACTATAATCCATACTAATGTTTTTGTATCACATGAATACATCCATTACCAGGATGCACAACATGACCTTCATCAGGTTTTTCTCCATCCTCGACATTATGTGTATTGTCTATTGCCTACTTAAAACAAAGAGACTCAATATTTTATGGACAAAGTTAATAATGAATAGACTGCAAAAGTAATCAATATTAAATAAAATTTGTTGATTTTATTTACCTACATGTAGGATGGATCACTGGAAGATTGTGTTTTTTCAATGCCCTAGATTTTTCGGTGTTCAACAACAGTTGTAAAGCCGTGATGGGATCCAAGCCTCAATTCTTCTTCCGTGGGAACTTCGTTGAACTGATTGGCCTGCAATTTTGCATAAGATCATCAATTTATCTTTTATGGTGAAATAAAAAAAAAATTATATGCAATTTATTATTTGGATACAATATTTGAGTTATAGATACTTACAATTTGTGCCACTAGATTGGAATAACCACCAGGCCCAAGCTTTTGTTGGCCATGTTTTTCTTTTCTGTACTTTGTGGCCTTTGATTTTTCTAGTAGCCTATGAAAAGTTTGAAATACATTAGATGTTGCAAATTTCATGTAAAATAAAGAGCAATAAACATATAATTACATTTTTCAAAGTATTGCATACCTTCCTGTGCCTGGTGGTAGCTTTCCTTGTTTTTTTAAATCCCTATCCCTTCCATCATCTAGTAGGACTTTCCACTCCCTTACTGGAATCATTGGAGGGTGCTCATACCTAGGGTTCATTTCTATATGAACCCTATATTAGTCCCTCACAATATTTATATGTTGGCCAACTTTCTTGAGGACCTCCACTCAGTTTAAGGTCTCACCATCAAACAACCAAATCAAGCGATTAGTTATCTCTTCTTTTCAATTTTAACTTTGTTTATCCCACCCTGTGTGGATGGTAGGCCCAAACATCTCCAATAACCAATCATTTAGATGTTTACATAAAACATCATTTCCTACAAAATGATCATGTGATCATTAGTTTAAAAAGAATGATCTATAAGTAAATTTCAATCATATTATATATAATAGTTAAAACATTTTTTAAATACCTGGGATGTTCTCTATATTTATGGGAACGGTATTTTCATCCACCAAAAATGAGGTCTCTAGTGTTCCCTTGCTAGTGACATGGGAAGATCCAAGAAATGCTACTTGAGAAATATCAGTAGTAGTCTTTGTTGCATCGACCCCCTAACTTTATTATGCATGATCTGGCATGCATTGACCAGTAGAGGGTACACCCACATCTTCCCTTTAGGGTGTCCTACTATGTGTTGCCGAATTTTTAGTCGACAATAATGGAACATGATCAGATGCACATGGTGTTAGATTCTCATAATGTGACGACTCATTAGTAGCATCAATAGTACCAGCAGGTCCCTCACCAGGAGTATGTGGACGCAAATAATCCTGTAAAAACAAATCATATTTTAGTTCATGACATATATGAGTAGAAAATATAAAACCATAAATGAATTTATCTTATAATTAAAGATCTTGCAACTTACATTCAAGCACTGAGTTCTCATCGTCAAACGATCAATATTTTCTCTAATATCATCCATTTACAGCTGAATGAATACTAGATGAAGGATTTCCACATTTAATTTTTTAAGGACTTTTTTTCCATTTGAATGGGGTTCAACGATGATGTGATTTCAAGATCGCACATGATCTCATCCACATCGATATATATGGATTACTCTGTTGATAGATATGTAGCCTACGACAGAAATAAAAAAAACATTAATATTGAAATGAAACCAATATACTCACCAAAAAAACATAATAATACAACATATTTAATTTGTACAATTAGTATGGGTTATACTTTCTCCCTCAAGTATTGTGTCCTTTTATCCATCAGGGACTTTCCCTGATCAACAGCCTGCAACAAAAGTATTGAAAAAATTAATATTGAAATGAAACCAACAGACTCTCGAAAAAACATAATTAAAAAACATATTGATTATATTTAATTTGTACAATTTACAATGGGGTATACCTATTAACTCGACGATGGTGTCATCTGATCCATCATGGACTTGCCTCGATCAACATCCTGGAACAAAAATATTGAAAACATTAATATCGAAATAAAACCAATAGACTCTCGAAAAAACATAATTAAAAGTCATATTGCTTATATTTAATGAAACATATTTCTTATATTGCTTATATCAGAATGAAACATTAACAAAAATGCAAGATATTAGATTCATTAATTACAGGTTTGGTAAAATTCTATATGCACCACTCCCATAGTAACAGTGTTTGTATCTATTTGATTCAAATTGTAATTGATCAACAACTCTCCCCCTGCAACTATTGATTTATGGCACACACGAAAACATAGTTTCCTTCACGCCCCTCAAATATACAATTGGGTTTTTTATTTGTAGACCTAGGTTGTGTACTATTTATAAACCCTGCAATACTCCCTGAAGATTGGCTTTCCATCAATGTACATACTCGCTCCTTTATTTTGATTATTGTCTTTTAGATGTAAATAATTTGCATACACTCTGTATCTATACATACTTCGTGTGTATTGGATGAGCCACATCCAATCTATGTAATTGTAGTAGGTTCCAACATACTCCATCAATTTAGTACATCTATCATAACCCGCCTTTATTCCATCCATACAAAAAAAACCCAAACCGTGTAATGACAATGGTGCCATCCAAAATATCCTCTCGTTTACACAAAAATATGTGTTTAGACAAGGAAGATCCTTGGTTACCCATTGTTTCACTAGATGTTTGTACCTCAAGGGCACCTCGATGTCGCCTATGGTCTCATCATCATAAGAACATGACCCCCCTTCAATGAGAAAAAATTCCATTCATCTATGGAATTGTCCTCTAACCTTTTGACATCTAGTTGATCTCCCTCTTTTAGGCTTACTAGATGTCTCACTTTCCTCTAGTATTCCTAAACTTCCCTCGCTCGAGGAAAGATCTGAAAAATGCATGTTTGGTTGTACCTACACTCCATCGAATGAGAGAAATAGTTAACAAACATTCGTAGAAGGTGTTATCACATGTTTCTACAAGGGGGATGCTTTTCCCTTGGTTTTGGTCTCTAGGTGACAAAAGGCGAAGAAAGGGGATAAAAACCCACTAAATGGTGCTTATCCTAAGTCCATCAGGGTCGATGTGACCATTTGGCATGCTATGCTAAGAGGTGCGTAGTTCTGGGCAGCTAAGATCTGAGTGCTCCAGATCGATGGTCGTTGATCATATCGGGGCCCAAACATGCGCGGATGATAAAAATTGTAGGGTGGGCTGAGTTTGAAACCATGGTTTTTTGGAGACACTACGCGTCAGCTAGAGACACACATCGGGCCCAAAAGAAGTGAAGAATAAAACCACTTTTCGCAGCCCCGATATGTGCATGTGTGTGTAAGGCCCTATACTAGGTTGACAAGTGGTCGCTCTGCCCCACCGACAGTTGTCCCCCACTCCATCTCTCTCCTCAGTCCGTCACATCCCCTATTCCCCTATAATGTTCACTCCCTCACACCTGTCGTCCACATCACCTTTGTCCCATTACACCTTAGCTCTTGCTTATGTGTCCCCCATGCTATCCCCAGTTTCCTTTTCCCATCCACCTTGTCCACCTAGCCATCTCCACGTTCGCTATTCCATGCCAAGCGTGCCAATCACATCGTCGGTTTCCAAGTCCATTGTCAAACCTCCTCACGAGCATCCAACTTAGATCCAGATGGAAGAATGCAGAGGATGCCAAATTCCACAGGTGCAATGTCGACTCGGGCCTTCTCGATCCTGGTGAAGTAGTTATTGAAGTTAGTTGGTGGTGGTTGAATATCGTTTCCACCATAAATGTAAATCTCAAGAAAGGATTGTCAGCAAGTTGGATCAGCTGCAGAGCCTTCCCGAAGCATGATTGTGTCTGACAAGATCTCACTTCTGATAGGAGACTGCATGCACAGTCTGCCAGGAAGCATGCAGACGTAATGCCTTCAATGAAGAGACTCACGTAGGCTCCCATAGTTTTTCTCTAAGTATACAGGAGTCTTCCTCATATTTTGTTAGTGTTGATGGTTGAGCTAGGCTCTCGTATTGTAAAATTTTAATGAAACTCTGGTTCTTCTGGTTATGTATCTGTATTTGAGACTTCTTGTTTAATGTAAGTCAACTTCTTTCCATATCTATGTGAACGGTTGTGTTAGAACGCTCGGGCATGGAGGATCCAGTCGAGGGTAGTTGTGTTCTTGTGATGTAGGTTTGATCATAATGACACTGCAACTAGTTTTAATCAGTTTTTGTTTCATCTTTTCCCTCTAATGTTGAATGACTTGGGCATGGATGATCCAAGAGGGTTGTTTTCATTGAATTGTGATGTATGTTTGATTTCAGTTCATTGATAATTTCATTTAGTCCCCCGAAAATCTGAACCAAGAGGATCTTGCCTTCTGATTTTTTCCTCCTTAGGCTGCTGGAAGACTGTATGTCCATAGAAAACCTCTTCATTTTTCTCAAGTTCTTCCCCCTACTCACCCTTATTACAACCTACTGACTGAATTTACATTGAGACCTCACTTGCCTATGCATTCCATCCCAGTTTTCTGAGTTAAAGAAATATAATCTTGAGATGACATCCATTAGACCACCCTTTAAAACTATTCACTGTGACATATAAACTAATGGGTATTAGGATTACCTCTGCAGCAATCTGGAGGTGACTTCTAGTGCCAACATTTTTGGCATCGTTGTTGGGGACGAATTGAAGATTTTCCCTGAGATTGAATGACGAATATCACTGGTTCTGAAGGTGCATCAGAACTTAGAACATCAAGATTGCAACTGTGCACCTAGAAACTCCACTGAGATGACTCCAGTGTTTTAGCTATGGATTCTAGAGGTAGACACACGAGGTCTACTCCACAAACTTCCTTTAGCAACACCTGAAGTTGACCCAGAGAAAATTATCAAAAAGGGAAAGGCCCTCCGAGAAGGTACTCCTACCGCTGAACCAGGTATTTATGATGATTTTCATTCTCCTCCTGTAGAAACTCCACTATATGCCTCTCATTCTACTCTTATACCTTCTGTTGGAGTTTCCCAAGATTTAAATTTTGGGAGTGTTCCTATTGAGTTTTCCCCTCCTAGTCTGGGATTGGAGGGAGAAATCCTTATCACTCCCCTCTCCCCTGAAGTTGTACGGTGGTTTAGTCCCAACACCTCTAAATATTTTCCTACCCTGGGCTTTACTTCCCCTCTTCCTATTATTATTGATGATACTATAGAAAGGGAAACCTTTGTTCCCTCAAGCCCTATATCATTTTCCCCAAATCCTCTGTTGTTTCCCTTCCCCCCTAGAAACGCAGTTCTAGTCTCCCTTGTTCGAACCCCATCTCCCCTTGGTTCTCCTCCACCTATCATCCCTATGGAAGGTGATAATCCTCCTAGGAATAGAATGGATGACATAGTGGCTACTAGATATGCCCCTCTGGTCTTACTTCATCCCATGAATGCTCTCCCTGCTGGAGATTACCTAAAATATATGCCCAAATTCACTGGAGAAGAAGACATAACTGTTGAAGAGCACCTTGCTACCTTCTACAGTTATGCAGACAATCTGAATATTGAAAATGAAGATGTATGGATGAGAGTCTTTGTATAGAGCCTTGATGATGAGGTTAGAAAATGGTTTAGGGGATTGACCCCTGGATCCATTGTTGGGATTGAGGCTTTAGATGATTTCTTCTTGAGACAATGGGGGGAATAAAAAGGATTTCATGTATTATATTATAGATTTTGGGTCCCTAAAAATAAAGGAGGGAGAATCTGTCTCTGATTTCTCCAAAAGATTCAACAAAATGTATAACAAGATCCCTGCTAAGATAAATCCTACAGAATCATCCACTAAAATCACCTATGCTAGTGATTTTGACCCTAATTTTTGCCTCATGTTAAGATAAATAAGATCTACTTCCTTGGCTCATATGCAAGATGCATCCCTAGAAGTAGAATCCAATGTGTTGGCAATTGATAGACTCAGAAATAAAGATGACAAAGATAGAGCAAGAGGGAGATCTGAGGCTTCAACTTTTGGTTCTTCTGCATCCCACCCTCAAGCGGATGAATTGACCAAGATGGTAAAATCATTGTTTGCAGAAATGGAGAAGATGAAATTCGAAGGGAAGCAAGGTTATAGAGCTTACCAAAATGTTGAAAGCAGAGGCAACTTCAGATAATCAAATAACACCCCCAAGATACTTTCCATAGATCCCAGAAAGAGAGATAGGGATGATCAAAAACTTCAAACCCCTCTTCAAAATAATCTAGTTGTTGATGAGGATGGGGATGAGGAAGAGATTGATCCTGAAATTCATTGTCTTGGAGACACCTCACCATTTCCTCACTTAACCCAAGATGCATACAAGGAGTCCCTCATATATAGCCAAATAAATGAGTTGAGTAAAGAGGAGAAGGAAAATAGTGGTCCCAGCAAATACAATCTTCGGTCTAGGAAAAAAGAAGGGAAGTCTGACATCCTTGATCATCCTTCCAGAGCAAGGAAACCTGTTAAAGATGCAACAAATAGCAACAAAGAAAGGAAATCTCAAAAACCCTCATCCATAGCCAACGATCCTGTCCCAAAGGTAAGAGAAATTATAAATCCCCCTTCCTCTTTTATCTTTGAGCATGAAATTCAAAAAATTAGAATCCCTATGCCCCTCTCAGAACTGGTCAAGAATGAAGATTTCAAAAAATCCCTCTCTAAGTTGTTGCAACCTGAACCATCGAATCATCCCACAGACTCAATCAATTTGCAAGACGAAAAGATAGCAATCATCCTAGGTCCCATGGTACAAGATAGGGATGATTCGTCCCCTCCCTTCTACACATCCCTGAACATACATGATAAGGTACTACATAATTGTCTTATGGATTCAGGAGCCTCTCATAATCTCATGCCCAAAACTGTCATGAAGGAAATAGGGATGGAAGTCACCAAAGCATACCATGACTTGTATTATTTTGATTCAAGGAGGGTCCAATGTCTTGGGGTCATCAAAGATCTGGTTGTGACCTTGTTTCAGCTTCCCATGAAAATTTTGGTCATGGATATTGTAATGGTTGATGTTCCCCCAAAGTTTGGCATGTTATTGTCAAGATATTGGATAAAAAGGCTTGGGGGAACATTGTAGATGGACCTCACATATGATACTAATCCTGTGTTTTGGGGGGAGCATAGAAGACTGTGTAGAGAAGCTCAGGTGGCCTATATTATTAGTGATGAAGCAGACCCCACCAATCATCCTATATTTTCCCTTGATACTAATTTGGGATCCATCTTATTGTAGCTCACTAATGTCCATGAACCTCTTCTTGAAATCAGAAAATAGTCCCTTAATCTTTGTGAAGATTCTCCTTTGATTACCTCCATTTGGAAAATGTTCTTTGATGGAGCCTCTTCTAGGGAAGGTGTTGGTGTGAGGGTGGTCCTTGTTTCACTTGTTCAAGAAATTATATCTCTGTCATTGAAGTTAGATTTTGAAGCTACCAATAATGTGGCAGAGTATCAAGCTCCAGTTTTGGGTTTGAGGGCTGCAAAATATATGGGAATTGAAGAGATATCAGTGTTTGGAGATGCTGAGTTGATTTTCCAACAGATCAAAAATATTTATCAGGCCAAACAACCTCAGCTCAGAAGTTACTGAAATGAAGTATGGGACCTCATTGATAGTTTTTTCTCAGCTTTCAACATTTCATTTATTCCAAGAGAAGAGAATGTCATGGCTAACTCTTTGGTTGTTTTAGCAAGAAATTTCAGAGTTCTTCTACCACCCAAAACCAAGTATGATATAGAAGTAAAATGAAGGCCCTCTATACCTGATAATGTCAAGCATTGGAAGGTGTTTGAGTATGATCTTGAAGTCACATATTCCTGGAAATTGTGATCTGAAAATAGTGGGCTGACTTGTTATGCTATGCAAGCACCCTCTACTTCATTAAATAAACTTTACAGGACCTTGCTCCATGTGTTAAAATATGCAAGATAGATTATGTGTTAAGTTCATGCTTCTTTTAAATGTTTATGTGTGAGGTATTTTCAAGGTTAAATATGTTTTTTTCATAAATACATCATAAAAAATAACTTGCAGCAAATAATAACCAACAAACACTCACAACAAGAACAATATGATAAAGGAGTTCACCCCTCTCTGGGCTACATCTCCTTGATCCTCCATCAATGGAATTGGCTCTCTGGGATTAATTTGTCAAAAATTCTTTAACAAACTGCTGCTCAACTCCAATGGAAATACTAACTATACCATTGGGATAAGAATACATAAAAACCCCAAAAATGACTAATAAAACTCTGAAAATGGATCATGGCTCATACGGGCATGACTTCTTCTACATGTGGCCTTAAGCTTCCCTGAGCTTCTCTTTGAAAAAAACACTTGTAAAATTCCTCAAATGGATATGAAACCTATCCCAAAGTGTTCAAATCATAATAATTAGCCAAAAATGATTATTCAATCACAGAAAACAAACATAGGCGCATCTGAGCATGACCTCAAACAATGAGGGCTTCAAGATCCCTGGAGCTTACTTAAACTTCAATGGTTAAAAACCTGCAAAAGAAGTCTTCAAATGCCTATGAAAATAGTGCCAATGGATTCAGAACGTCCAAAAACCCCTAGCTGGGATTTTACGACACCTCATTTGGCCAAAAAATGAAGAAGATAGGCCTCCTGCCATTCTCTTCCTTCAAGCTTGTTGTCTCTAGTTCGCCAAAATGCACCTCTGGGCGTTCAACTAAGAACACGCTCAAACAATCATGCTAAAACCTAGCACCGGTACACAATTGCATAACAGTGCAAACTGTCGAACAGTTAGGGCACGCCCAACCCCTAACCGCCAAGGCCACGGTCACAAGGGTCACCATGTGACCTCACGCTAGCGCAAAAGGGATAAGTTTACAAGACGAATGGCTAACCGACAAGTGTTGGTGTATGGTTGGTGGGAAAAATTGTTTGAAATACCAAACCAACTCCCTGCACGCTCCGTGGCAAGGTCATATCTAATGGGTTGTGTGACCGGGGGCTTAACCATTTGAAATACGTATTCCCGTGTGCACTTTATATGGTGGTCATATGTTATATATTACAACTGTGGGCTGGGGCTAAGCCCCAACCCAAACCCGCACCAACCATACAATAACATAAATTTAAATACATTATAAACCACATATATAACAAGGAACAAAGTATGGCGCATCGGTTGGGCGGCCATTGCCAAAGCATTGCACAGTGGGGAGGTCCGGGGTTTGAGTCCGGTAGACTCCATAATATTTTAACCAAACAACCAATTACAATGGTGCCATGTGGCACCACACCATTTGCCCATTAAATGCCACGTGTCACAACATCACTCGTCCACATCTACCAATCCAAAAATGCCATGTCAGCATATGCCAACTTATCGTATGGACATGCCACATCAGCATACGACCTCTTCCATGTTAACATCCGTACGGACTGTATGGACTACACAGTCATCACTCATTTCTTTTACCTGTTTGGCAATTTGAACAAATCATGATATCTCTCTCATACGAAATTCGTTTGAACCCAAACGAGTTGCGTTGGGTTCATAACGACGAGGGCTACGCACCCATTCGTTTTGAGGCAATTCCGAGAACTTTGATTTTTGAGCTAAATTTTGACCCCTGGTCCAGATTGTGATCACGCCTTCCCACTGAAAGTCTTTTGGACCCACAAAATCTTATGATTATCTGTTTGAGCTTCAATACTCTTCTGCTTTCAAGTTCTATCAACTGATTCTACTTGAAAAATCTTTTTGACAATCACCTGGATACTTTGACATGCCTTGCACTGCAACTGACTATGTCCCTCAACCACTATTCTCTGGCTGCTTCTGACCCACTGTTCTCTTTGTACTTGGAATACTGCCAACTTTCCCACTGAGAATCAAGTCCCTCTTGCAAACTCTTTGCTGTCAACACAATCCGCTCTCCAATGGCTGCAAAAACTTTCCTACGACATCTTGTCACAAGCCAAGAAAACCATCAATCTTGAAAACAAATTTATACAAGACTGAAAATGATGCCAACAAAATCTTTTTTTCTCTTCAAGAAAATGTTCGCATCTTGTACTTCATCAAATCACATGGCGTTTTCTTGCATCTCAGTGTACTCAAAATCAACTTACAAGCCAACAAACATCATCGACTAAACACAAGTCGAAAAACATGATCGACACAACATAGTCATAAAGACAACATCGACACAAGTCGAGACTCATTTGAAACATATCAACCTTCCCAAAATGACAAGTCGACAAACATGATACACAATCATGTTATAATCATGAGTCATTCATGATGAACTATCACTAGGTTCATTGTTTACTCATACACAAAAACAAATGCATGTGCATGACTCTTCAACTCTCCTTCCAGTACAAACATAAGTACATAAACCCCGAAACATGTGGGTACATAAGAGCTGAATATGAAAAGATATATGGCTGTATTAAGTGAACATCATACCCATCTTTTACATCCTCCAGGTGAAGTTGTGCAACAACAAGAATGCCTTCACATGAATTGCATTCACATGAAACTTGCATCATACAAGTTATGATAAACTGCTGCAACTTGTCATACTCTCTACATAAATGCATACATAAGGCTGAAATATGCATCTACAACAAAAAAATGCAAGCCTTACTTGCTCAAGAAATCCAACCATTTCTTACCAAGCCAACTCAACGGTGACTTTTTCTGCTGAAAATCGTCCTCTTGTGAATCATCTTAACACACATCGATAATGGAATCTCCTCTTCCATTCTTGCCAATCTCTTTATCCATCTGCTTTTTGTGCTGTGGATGAGTGGTTGGATGCAATGTCCAACATTGGTCAATGAGATGACCCCTCTTCTAACAATGAGTGGAAATCTTTTGCATCATCTTTTCAAGTTGTCTTCGCTTGTAAAGTTTCCTACAAGTGGCCAATCTTTTCCAACATTTTGAAACATGATGGTTATATAAATCACAATATGTACATGGACTTTTTCTTCCATTTTTACATGTAAATTTATCATGCTTAACATAATCAAAAGCAACTGAATGATAAGCAGAATTATACCTTGAACATTCACCTTTATCGCCTCTTTGAGGAGGTGAATTTGAATAGTTACAAGCTCTCCTTTGAAGACCAACAAATCTGTTCTTATCCTCATTGTTGTCACAACTCTTTTGTTTCACACATTTTCATTCATCTTGAACACAAGCCTTGCATGATGGAGGGATTGAACTTGAAACAAAAGTTCTTGAACTTTCACCTTTATAGCCTTCTTGAGGAGGTGAACTTGAAACAAAATTTGTTCTTGGAATTTTTTCCCTTGTCTCCTCAACTTTGGAATTTGCTCCATCTCTTCGTTCATATCCAAGACCACAATACTTGGGTCTCTCTTCAACAACAATAGGCTCAACAATGCCTTGTGCATGCTTTCCTAACCCTTTACCTTCATTGCCCATTCTTAACAATAACTTGGACCCTATTCCTCTTGTGTGATTTTCAAAAACACCAAAACATTCATCTTGAGAGGAATTTGAAGATAAACTAACATTACATACCTCATGTTCATGCATGTACTTGGTAAGGGTTTCCTTTTCCTCATGGAGTTGAGTCTCCATCTCATGCAAATTTTCAAGAAGCTGGTCTTTCTCCTTCTTCATGGCCATCAACTGCTCTTCAAGGGAAATGCTCTCCTTTCTATCTTCCCACATCTCTTTCACCACATCTCTCATGGTTAGAATTTCCTTCAACATCTCTTTTTCAAAGAACTTAGATAATGAATATGTATGAGAACTACCAATGTTTGAATCTTCCTCCATCTTTGCAAGATATCAAAATTCAACACAAAACTTGCACAATAATACCAACAACTAAATCTCAAGCTATCAATGGAAAACACATGAGAAAAACAAACTATGCTCTGATACCACCTGATCTGAAAATAGTGGGCTGACTTGTTATGCTATGCACGCACCCTCTACTTCATTAAATAAGCTTTACAAGACCTTGCTCCATGTGTTAAAATATGCAAGATAGCTTATGTGTTAAGTTCATGCTTCTTTTAAATGTTTATGTGTGAGGTATTTGCAAGTTTAAATATGTTGTTTTCATAAATACATCATCAAAAATAACTTGCAGCAAATAATAACCAGCAAACACTCACAACAATAACAATATGATAAAGGAGTTCACCCCTCTCTGGGCTACATCTCCTTGAGCCTCCATCAATGGACTTGGCTCTCTGGGATTAATTTGTCAAATATTCTTTTACAAGCTGTTGCTCAACTCCAATGGAAATATTGACTATACTATTGGGATCATAATACATAAAAACCCCAAAAATGACTAATAAAACTCTGAAAACGGATCATGGCTCATCCGGGCATGACCTCTTCTGCATGTGGCCTTAAGCTTCCATGAGCTTCTCTTTGGAAAAAACACCTGTAAAAGTCTTCAAATGGATCTGAAACCTATCCCAAAGTGTTCAGAGAATAATAATTATCCAAAAATGATTATTCAATCACAGAAAACAAACATAGGCTCATCTGAGCATGACCTCAAACAATGAGGGCTTCAAGCTCCCTGGAGCTTCCTGAAACTTCAATGGTTAAAACCCTACAAAAGAAGTCTTCAAATGCCTATGAAATAGTGCCAATGGATAGAGAACGTCCAAAAACCCCTAGTTGGTCTTTTACGACACCTCATTTGGCCAAAAAATGAAGAAGATAGGCCTCCTGCCATTCTCTTCCTTCAAGCTTGTTGTCTCTGGTTCGCCAAAACGCACCTCTGGGCGTTCAACCAAGAACACGCTAAAAAACTCATGCTAAAACATAGCATCGACATGCAACCACATAACGGTGCAAACTATCGAACAGTTAGGGCGTGCCCAACCCCTAACCACCAAGGCCACGGTCACAAGGGTCACCATGTGACCTCACGCTATTGCAAAAGGGATAAGTTTACAAGATGAATGGCTAACCGACAAGTATCAGCATATGGTTGGTGGGAAAAACCATTTGAAATACCAAAAAAATTCCCCGCACGCTCCGTGGCAAGGTCATATGTAATGGGTTGTGTGACCAGGGGCTTAACCATTTGAAATACGTATTCCCGTGTGCACTTTACATGGTGGTCATATGTTATATATTACAACCGTGGGCTGAGGCTAAGCCCCAGCCCGACCCCGCGCCAACAATACAATAACATAAATTTAAATACATTATAAACCACATATATAACAAGGAAAAAAGTATGGCATGCCGGTTGGGCAGCCATTGCCAAAGCGTTGCATGGTGGGGAGGTCAGGGGTTTGAGTCTGGTAGACTCCATAATATTTTAACCAAACAACCAATTACAACGGTGCCATGTGGCAGCCCATGACTGGGCCACGTGGCACCACACCATTTGCCCATTAAATGCCACGTGTCACAACATCACTCATCCACATCTACCAATCTGAAATTTCCACATCAACATATGCCAACTCAGCGTACAGACATGCCACATCAGCATACGACCTTTGCCATGTTAGCATCTGTACGGACTGCACAATCAACACTCATTTTTTTTACCTATTTGGCGATTCGAATAGATCGTGATATCTCTCTCATCCGACATCTGTTTGAACCCAAATGAGTTGCGTTGGGTTCATAACAATGAGGGCTATGCACTCATTCGTTTTGAGGCAATTCCGAGAACTTTGATTTTTGAGCTAAATTTTGACCCCTGGTCCAGATTTTGATCAAACTGTGGATGAGTTTTATGCATTACACATCGGTTAAGATCCTGGTTCTGACATAGATCCTCACGCTAATGTATTTCTAAACAAAATTGCTAATCACCATATTGTTCATCTTCCCAACAATCACATCCCAAAGGGACTGGTCCCTCTGGAAAGGTTATTTTACATAAATGATGTGGCATTGAAGGGTAACGTCTCAAATGATGATGTTGATGTGGCTGAGTGAAATATTGGCACAGAGAGGAATCTAAAATTTGTCAAGTTGTCAAGCAACTTGTCAAAGGAACAAAGGGCCGAGTATACTGAGTTATTAAGAGAATTTCAGTTGTGTTTTTATGGACCTATGAAGACCTAAAATCATACAACACAATTGTCATTGAGCATAATATCCCATTGAAATAGGAGGCCAAACCATTTAGGCATAAATTAAGATAAATAAATCTTATGTTGTTGCCTATTATGGAAAGGGAGGTAAAGAAGTTGTTGGATGCCCAAATCATTGTCCCTTTGATATATTCTGAATGGGTGGACAACCTGGTCTCAGTGAGGAAAACGAGTGGAGAAATAAGACTCTGTGTCGATTTTGGGAACCTGAACAAAAGCTCCAAGAAGGACAATTACCTGCTACCAAAGATGGAAAACATATTACAGAGGGTAACATGTGCATACAAAATTTCCATGATTGATGGATTTTTCGATTACATTCATGTATGCCAAAATTCCCTTTGGATTGATGAACACAAGAGAAACATTTTAGTGAGCCATGGACATAGCTTTCATAGGGGAAAGGGATAAATTTGTGGTAATCTATTTGGATGACATTACAGTATTCTCTAAATCTGATAAAGAACATTGTGAACATTTGAAAAAAGTCTTCCTAAAATGCAAGAAATTTGGCCTTTCCTTAAATCCCAAGAAGTCATTGTTTGCCATGAAAGAGGGAAATTTGTTGGGATGAATAGTATCATTTGTGGGGGTCAGGATTGATTCAAGCAGGGTGGAAGCTATTCAAACCTTGTCACTTCCTAGATCCAAGAAGGAAGTCCAGTCTTTCCTGGGAAAAATCAATTTTCTGAGAAGGTTTGTTTCAAATTTTGTTGAATTGGTGATGCATATCATAGCCATGCTCGGGAAGGGGAATGAAGTAAAATGGACTACTAAGTCCAAAAATTATTTCGAAAAAATTAAGAAGGCCTTGATTGAGGAACCTATGCTTATAAGTCCGGATTACTCTAAGGATTGTCTGATTTTTTCTTTTGCTTCTTTTGATACATTAGAAACTATTTTATTGCATAAAAATGTTGAAGGGTTGGAGCAGCCTATTTCATTTTTCAGCAGAGCACTAAGAGATGCAAAGGTGAAATATGACATCATGGAGAAACAGGCCTATGCATTGGCAAAATCCCTCAAGTCTTTTAGAATATATTTCCTTCATTCAAGGGTTATTGCATATGTCCCTTTAGTTGTTGTGAAGGGCATTCTCATTTAGCCTGACATATATGGAAGAAGGAGTAAGTGGATTGCCAAAATCCTTGAATTTGAGCTAGAAATAAAACCCACCAAATTAGTTAAAGGCCAAGGTTTAGCCAAGATATTGGATGAATCTAATTGTAAATATTTGGAGGTTAAATTCATCAACACTTTCTCAGAAAATTAGTAGCCTAAAGTGCCTGGTAAACACCATCAGGACAACCCTCCATTGGTTGAATGCACCTGTTATAAAGACATTATATATTTTCTGCAAGAGTTGCGACCTCCATATGGATTGGGGAAGAGAAAGGCAAGAGATTTAACGCTCAAAGAAATCAGATATTTCCTTATTGACCAGGTCTTGTACTGGAAATACCCTTTAGATGTGCTTCTGAGATGTTTAGACCCATAGGAGGCCCAAAAGATTATGTTTAATTTTCATGATAGCCTGTGTGGGGGACATCATTTCTAGAGAACCATGACTTATAAAATTCTTAGGGCTGGGTACTTTTGGCCTACTCTATTCACTGATGTCTATGAAAAAGTCAGAGCTTGCATCAAATGTTAGAAATTATCTGGGAAGAAGCATCTCAAGTCTCTGTCACTGAAGTCTCTGGTAGCTTCAGGACCCTTTCAACAGTGGGGCCTAGAATTCATTGGGGAAATTCATCCTTCTTCAAGTGGTCAACACAAGTGGATCTTAACTACAACAGACTATTTCACCAAGTGGATAGAATCTATTCCCACAAGGAGTGCTTCTCACAAAGTGATCATTGGTTTTCTTGAAGATATTATGGTGAGGTTTGGTTGTCTGAAAAGGATCATCGTTGATAATGCTTCATCCTTCAAGTATGAGCCATTGATCAAATTCTGTGAGCAGTTCAGGATTTCATTGATCGACTCTACCCCCTACTACCCTCAAGGCAATGGATTAGTAGAGTCCTCTAACAAAATCCTGATAAAGATCATCAAATGACTATTAGAGGAAAACAAGAAAGAATGGGATTCAAAGCTCAAATTTGCTTTGTGGGTCGATCGAGTGATAATAAAAAGGTCTCTGGGTATCTCTCCTTTCCAACTTGTATATGGGACTGAAGCATTTTTTCCTTTCCAGCTCGCCCTGCCTATGGAAAAATTATTCCAGGACTACCAAGGAGAACCTGATGATATGATCAGAAGGATTCACCAACTGGTAGAAGCCCAACAGATTAGAGAGTAGGCAATGGACAGAGCACATGACTGTTAGAAGAAGATCAAGAAATCTTTTGACAGGAAGAGAAAAAAATAAGATTTTCAGTTGGGAGATCTAGTACTTAAGTGGGATGTGCCCAGAAAGGATAGAGGCAAACATGGAAAATTTGAATCCCTTTGAATCGGTCCCTTCAAAATTTTTGAATCATTTCCAAACAACACTTACAGGTTACAAAATTTGGAGGGTGATGAAGTTTTTGGTGGCCCTGTAAATGGGAATTTTCTAAAGAAGTTCTTTATTTGAGACATAAGTGGCTCCTGTGTCTTTGTAAATATTGTTTTCTTTTTCATTTCCAGTTTTATGGGTGACTCCACAACCCAACATAAGGTGACTGGAGATGCAAAGGAGATATTAGAGCCTCGCAGGGAGGACTCTAAACCCCATGGAGCCTAATGTTATCACATGGTTCTACAGGGGGGATGTTTTTCCCTTGGTTTTGGCCTCTAGGTGACAAAAGGTGAAGAAAGGGGCTAAAAACCCACTAAATGGTGCTTATCCTAAGTCCATCGGGGTCGATGTGACCATTTGGCGTGTTGTTATAAGAGGCATGTAGTTTTGGGCGGCTGAGATCTAAGCGCTCCAGATCGGTGGTCGTCAATCATATCGAGGCCCCAACATGCACGGACGATGAAAATTGTAGGGAGGGTCGGGTTTGAAACCATGGTTTTCTGGAGACGCTATGTGTCAGCCAGAGAAACACATCGGGCCTAAAAGCAGTGAAGAATAAAACCACTTTTCATAGCCCCGATATGTGCATGTGTGTATAAGGCCCTATCCTGGGTTGACAAGTGGTCGTTCTGCCTCGTCGACAACTATCCCCCACTCCATCTCTCTCCTCTGTCTGTCACATCCCCCGTTCCCCTATAACATTCTCTCCCTCACACCTGTCCTCCACATCACCTCTGTCCCATTACACCTCAACTCATGCTTATGTGGCCCCCATGCTATCCCCAGTTTCATTTTCCCATCAACATTGTCCACCTGGAAATATCCATGTCCTCTATTCCATGTCGAGCGCGCCAATCACATCATCAGTTTCTAGGTCTTTTGTCAGGCCTCCTTGCAAACATCCAACTTAGATCCAGATGGTAGAATGCAGAGGCCGCCAAATTCCACATATGCAATGTTGACTCGGGCCTTCTCGATCCCGGTGAAGTAGTTATTGAAGTTAGTTGGTGGTGGTCGAATATTGTTTCCACCATAAATGGAAAGCCCGAGAAAGGATTGTCAGCAAGTTGGCTCAGTTGCAAAGCCTTCCCAAAGCACGATTGCGTCTGACAAGAGATCGCTTCTGACAGGAGACAACATACACATTCTTCTAGGAAGCATGCAGACGTAATGCCTTCAATGCAGAGACTCAAGAACACTCCCATAGTTTTTCTCTGGGTATATAGGAGTCTTCCTCATATTTTGTTAGCGTCGATGGTTGAGCTAGGCTCCTGTATTGTAAAGATTTAATGAAACTCTGGTTCTTTTGGTTATGTATATGTATTTGAGACCTTTTGTTTAATGTAAGTCATCTTCTTTTCATATCTCTATGAACAGATGTGTTATAACACTCGGGCATGGAGGATCCAGTTGCGGGTAGTTGTGTTCTTGTGATCTAGGTTTGATCATAGTGACACTGCGACCAATTTTAATCAATTTTTTTTGCATCTTTTCCCTCCAATACTGAATGAATCGAGTATGGATGATCCAACTGGGTTGTTTTCATTGAATTGTGATGTATGTTTGATTTCAGTTTAGTGATAATTTCATTTAGTCCTCCGAAACTTTGAACCAAGAGGATCTTGCTTTCTGAGTTTTTCCTCAGGCTGCTGGAAAACTGGATGTCCATATCAAACCTCTTCAGTTTCCTCACTTTCTTCCCCCTACTCACTCTTATTAGAACCTACTGACTGAAGTTAGATTGAGACCTCACTTGCATGTGCATTCCAGCACAATTTTCAGAGTTAAAGTGATATAATCTTCAGATTGCATCCATTAGACCGCCCCTTAAAACTATTCAATGTGACATACAGACTAATGGGTATTGGGATTACCTATGTAGCAATCTAGAGGTGACTTCCAGTGCCAACAGAAGGCTACAAAAATCTCTTGATTCAGAAATATTATTCACAATAATAAGAGTTTCATGTATATATTGTGAGAATTGGCCTTTTAGATATGTATTCCAACCATGGGAACATTAATATTGCCTAAAAATTGTTTCGGAGAATTCCTAAACAAGATGTTGTGTCATAGAATACAATCTATTGTCACCTTTAGTGACATTGTCAGGTGGTCCCAAAATTTGAAATGTTAAGTATTCATAGAGAAACTCTTTGTGAGAAATATGGAACAATATCAACAAATTTATTCTGCACTTGCTTCTCAGTTTTCATATTTACACCAATATTTTTAATATTTTGTTGTAATATACCATTGTCTTATATATCTACAATATTTTCAATCTTATTTATGGGGGTTGAAACATATTTCTTAGAAAGATCTTCTTACATTATAATTGACTTTTTTGCATTTATGTTCTCATCAACTTAATCAACAATAGTAGTATTGAATGCTTGGAAATTACTCTTTTCACCTTCTGACACAAATTATAATTCATCTCCTCCATAAATTTACAATTCCTCTATTGTTTTGGAAATTGCACATGTATTATGATATTGAGATTTGATATTTTTACTCTCTCTTTCAAATACTTCAATGCATCACCAATACTGCATAAAGGATTTGCGTTCATTATTTCCAATGATTGAATTGATTTTTCATATGAAGAGGATAACTTCATATCAGAAGTAGGATCCATTTCCATGTCATTATAAGGGATTGTTGATGGCTTAAAAAAACTTTCACTAAATGTAGTACCTTTCATAAAATCGTCCCCCTCTCTATTAATATCTCTAGGAATAATATCATTCTACAAATAAAAAAGAACACCATCTACTTAGGCTTGGTTTGTTGCATTTAGATTTTCATTTTTTTAATTGAATTTGGAGTATATTGAGAATTTGGTAGTGTATGATTAGCATCCACTTAAGAGGAAATTTCATCAGATTCAATTGGTTGGTGAGATCCTCTACAAGGATATTCATTGATTTCAATAGTTTTGATAAGTTCATGTTGTTGTATCTCTCCACCAGAATCACCACCTTGCTTGCCAATGTCCATATTAAAATCTTCTAAAACTAAATGTTCATTTTCGTCTTTGACAATATTATTAGTAGTATTATCATCCAGGTAAGATACAGGTTTCTCTTTCTTATCCATATAATCTTAAAAAATGTTCCTAGGGTAGGTTGATATATGAAATAGACTGTGTCAAGACTGGGGCATGTGGCTTACAAAAAGTAGTCATTCCTTTAGTGTATTTATGGTAGAAAGGATATTTGAGAGATGTGGTTGAGGTGATGTGGATATGTTTTTGAGCATGCGACATAGTTTCAACAAAGAAAGAGATAGTTGACATTGTTTCCTAAATATGGATCATGTTATGGATCTGAAACGTTGACAGAAAACAAATAATATTGTGGATATTTCGAATCTATCTAAATAAAACTCTCACCGCAGAAATGTTAATCATTAGATAGATTTTCATCTATATTATAGTTTTTTATCTACAACCTAAGTATGTTGGTATTGTAAGTGGAATACAAAATCCATGAATTGTTAAAAAAAATCCTACATATACTAGACAATGAGTGACCTGCAACCAACCTAAAAAGGGTACTAGCAAGGTTATTAGGATCACCTACAAATACACTTAATAGACCTTTACATTGTGTCTAGAGAAAAAGGTAGAGAAGAGAATTTAGGTTGAATGCATTGATTAGAGGTTATGAGGTACGAGAAGTCATGTTTGATCTAGGATTAGATGTGGACATCTTGTTGAATAAATCATGGTAATTCATGGGATGACCCAAATTGGTATACTCATTGATTTAATTGTTGTTGGAAAATCAATCATGCATTTTTACAATCGACAGACTAGAGTATATGCAAATTGGTCTCAATGGTGTCAATACTTATGTGCACTTTGAGTTCATTGTGATACTAGATGACAAAGATCCCTATGTATAATTTTTGGGGATTGATTGGGAATATTATAATGATTCCATGCTCAATTTGAATCAACAACAGATTTTGTTTGAAAAGGATGGTTGTAGGGCCATCCAACCATTGGATCCAATGCAGGGTGAGAAAAATGTATTTACCATAGGACACACCATTGCAGAAACCATATGGTGTTATGTAATTGACTGCCAACTGTGGAACCATCTACTGAGATTTTTGTTTCTTGTGAGAAACCAGTGGAGTGAAGGGATATTCAAAACTATATATTATATTAGAGGGTGAAGGTTGAATGTACTTGAATATTGTATCATTCCTTGCGATCCATATACCCCATAAGATGTTCAGGGGATGGGGAATCAAGTGTTTTGGGGTTCCTATATTTTAAAACCATTCATTCCAATCCTATTCCAACAACTCTCTTTCATATTTTCCACTAAAACACAAGGTATTTACAACACCATGTACTTGACAAGTGAAATTCTTGTGGAGAAAAATGGGATTGGTTGTCTTAGCATTTTCTCTAGATAAAGCACAGAATCTAGGACCTTCCCATCCACTTCATCGAAAGTTATCCCATGCTAAGATTCCATTTTTCAAGTGATTCATTCGAAGATATCTACTCTTGGACGGGATATTGGTTTCCATAGTTCACACCACCACTAAGGGGCTTGGGTCCTCTATATCCTAATGGGGAAACATTTACCTATATCCCAAATGAAGTGAATCACTTCCTCCAATTATATTTCTTACCCATATGAGGACATCCTCTCTATTGGTCAATAAAATCATTGCAGATATTAAAATTTACATGTATTGGTTCTAGATGGATGTTTGTGGCTATATGAGATCAAATTACCCAACCTCTTTCCAACCATAGTGCCACCACAATCCTCTATTATAATCATGAGCATCTGCAAAATTTACCACATTCATTTTTTGGAGATGGTTAACCATATGATCCAAAAATATGTTTGTATCTTTGATTCCAACCATGTAACACATATATTCTAATGTATATATCCTTTATATCACTAGGGTCCTAGGACAAGTATGCATTAATAATTTCAAAGCTTTGAACCAAAGCCTGCTAGAAGTGGGATCCAAATGTTTGATTTTATGGATGAAATCAAAGCACTTTAACTTTAAAATCATCCAAGTGTCCACAAAATTTGTGGACCATGGAAGGTGATCCCCTAGATAAGTAACCTGATAGGGGGAGAGAAGCATTGAAAAGTTATTAGCATACAAACTCAACGTATTCCTATATCTTTCTAACAAGTAGAGATAACCAAAAGATGTGCTTCATGGTTTTGATGCACACACATAAAGGAGATCACAATTATGGGTCTCTAGGATGGATAATCATTTATCAATATGGAGGGCTCGTATGATCAAGCTCTAGGTGGTGTGTATTTTTCCTTAAGGTTAGGGAATTTTTGTTGGTGCGTATATTCTCTTAAGGTTAGGGCATGTAAGTCAAGACCTTGCAGAGCTATCAAGGAGGTCATTGGCATAATGGATGCATTGATGTAATGGATTCAGGGCTAAGATCCATCCACCAAAATATTTCCATCTAAAAGGATCAACAAAAATCAACAGAGACGATGATCATTAAATGATAGCATTTTCTTGAGAGACAACTATTTCTTGAGTAACTCCTTCAATTTTGAGGCCGCCCTTGAAGAGTTGGTTGGTTGTATTTGTAGCTGCTATTCTATTTCTTTTAGCAGGTTTATCATTAAATCATAGTGTTGTCTTGAAATATGACTCTTTATTGAGTAACTCCTGGGGCTTACAAATACTTAGTACAAAAAAGGTGCCCAAAATATTTACTTTCGAATGGGTTTGCAAGGTGGTTTGAAAACAAATTATTTTCCATGCCTTTGTGCCTAAAGGCCATGACTACTTGATATAATGCCTAAGGAGGAATTTCCAGGGTTGTTTACCTTCTAAAGCGTTGATTACCCACAAATCCATTCCCTCTAGTTAAACCTAGCCTAGACTGAGAACAAACTTGAAGCCAAAAGATCTCATCAAAAGAAAAAAAATGCAAATTGCGTTCATTGTAGATCTATGTTTTTGAAACCCGAGAACAAAAGAAATAATAGCCATCACTGATAAAACTTCACGTTTGATAAAATTTACTTTGTATTTCCAAGACACCATCGTTTTCTTCCTAGAAACCACTAGAACACATTTCATAGCCAAAATGAATGGGAAAAATTCCTTGAATAAATTCAAAAATCAGAGAAACTTACAAGTCCAGGCATACACTGCGAGCTGTCAATCTTGGGAGTGTCTAAAAGAATGGTATCCATGGTGTTTTTCTTGTGTTCCACTCTTTCGACTGTCGAGAAACTGAAATAGTGCCCCAAGTTTTAGTAAATAAAGTTTATGAGAAGAGGGAAACACTTTCAACCTGAATTTAGAGTTATAACACTTAGAAGGGATGGGGTTTATTATTAGGGGATTATGGGTTAGAATTTAAATTGGCTACACATTATAGAGATTGATGTTTATAGGAATTGAAGGTTATATGGGTTAATGATTCAAAGTTTGAGGCTTAGGGTTATAAGTACTATGTTGTAAATTGGTTTTAGGGATTAATAGTTATAAGAATTAGGGGTTAAAGTGGATATTTAGTTCATATGGGTTATAGGATTTAGTGGTATAATGTGTTATGGATGACAATGATTATTATGGTCAAATTTTATAAGGGTTTGGGATTAGGGGTTATAAGGGTTAGGAGTCATAAGGGTTAATCATCAGTGCTTATAAGATTGGTGGGATATAGTTGATATGTGTTGAAAGGGTTAATAAGGGTTAGGGGTTTTGGGGTTATAGTAATTAGGTGATAGTTGTAGTAAAAAGGATAAGGTTTTGGTCTTATAATGTAAGGATTATAAGGGTTAGGGACTAGTGTAAATAGGGGTTATAGGGTTAAGGGTTCATAGGGTTTATAAGAGCTAGGGATTATGGGATATAAATTTTAGGGGGTTTATACAGGTTAATTCTTGGGATTTATAATTGTTATAGTATTATGGTTAGGAGTTATATGGGTTATGTAAGAAAGAGTTCAATCATAAGGAATTATAGGGATTAATTGTTATAGAGGATAATATTTTTAGAGGATAGGTTTGTAATTATTAGGTATTAGGAGTGATAAGGGTTATAAGGATCGGGTCTTATGAATGTTAGAGGAATTTTGGGTTAGGATTAGGATTCATGTGAATTAAGAGTTTAGATTATATGTTATAGGGATTATGTGATACAAGGTTACATGGTAGGGGATATAGTGTTTAGATTTTAAAATATCTGGGCATTAAGGGCTATATTTGTTATGGGCCAAGTGTTAGAGGTTACAACAAGTAATTGGTAGGGGTATACATATTATGCGTTATGTATTAGCGTTGATAGGTGTTACAAGTGTTACAAATTAGAAGGGTCTTGTGGTTTAGGGGTTATTTGTTAGATTAGTTAGTGTTTAAGGGTGATATGTGTTATCATACAAATTAGTAAATGCAGACACAAATAGATCCCCTTAGTTTCACTATGAAACTAGAACAAAACAAGACAAAATACAAAAAATTCCTTAAGTTTTAATCATCAAGCATACTAACTAACAAGAGATAAATGACATACCTTTTAGATGTTGTTTGTCCTCGCTAGTGTCATCCTCACTCTGTTTCAAGTCTTATGGGGTATTGAACCTGTAAAAAGACACAAGCCAATGAAGTGAAATCAACAATGTATACTCAACAAAACCTATGTATGTGATCAAGGAGTCATACAATAAAATAAGGACAATTTTATGGGAAAGAAATATATTGTTGTATTAGAAATATGAAAAGGAGTATAAAACTAATGCCTTGATGTTGTAAGGTCCCTTTCGACCGTTCCTTGCTTCCCCCACACTTCTTCTTCTCAGATTCTGAGAGTGTGGATTTGAATATCACTCACAATATATCTTGACAGAGAAAATCTCAAAGCCAACATAGGCCCAAAAACTCCAAGCTACAAAAATTACTCAAACCCAATCAAGCTAACTTTCCCAATGAGGAATCCTTTCCTTTTATAGGATGAAAAGGATAGGGTGAGGAGGTTAGGATGATCCCATGAGATCAGGGATGTGACTCAGATCCAAACCAATCAGAGGCCAACTCACCCTCGAAGCTTCTCTTCTAGAAGGATCAAGAAGATTATATTTTTCCTTTGTACGGAAAATCATCACACCCTTAATACTGAGCAGAGTGCGATGATGTCGCAGGCCAGTGTGGTGCATCCTATGATGATCCTAGATCATAACACCCTTAAAACTTAACAGAGTGCGACAGTCCCTCTTTATAAGGTTTTTACAAAGGAAAAGATCATATTTATCTTTTTGGGAAAATTCATCTTCATTCTTATTCAAGGATTGAGGCAATTGATCCTTATAAAGACAAAGGATATGTTTACATCATTAACAATCATAGGGGTGATGAAAATAATGTGTAACAATGAGCCCCCCAAAGTATGAAGTTAGAACAAAGTGATAGCTGAAATAATTTGTCGAGTGTGTGTTGGGAACACAGAACACGCCAGTTGAAAACCTTCCAACAAACAAGGAAATACAGTACAATAATATATCATCATTGAGGTAGGAATTCCCATACTCATAATAAAAATGACTCAAAGCATAAATTCTGACATGCAAAGATCCATGTCAAGTAAGACAGGTCATGGCCACCAAAAATACACTGATCTATGTGTTAAAGACTCAAATTTGAACATAGCCATGAGACATACATTGTGGATTTATGCAACAGTATAATCTGAATATACTCCAATGCAACATGAATCTATCAAAAAGAAATGTAATCCCTGTAGGACGAACCCAACTGTAAATATAAACACAAATGTACATAAGTTGGTGAGTTATTTGACATCATTTTTGTATGCACCTTTCATGGCATAGTGCACGCATGTACTGCGCAGTAAAATGATGAAGTGTGCACATTCCAGGATACCACACACAACAAACTTAAGTGCACATGATTTTGAGGTCAGGAAGCCTTGTGTATATGTTGTGTTTTATAGGCTGGTGCGCCATTTTATTATAAGCCAAAAGGCTTATGTAATGATTAGGCCTAAGAACCTAGATGTTAAAGGCCAGTGAACCTATTTTTGTATATGTCTCATCATGAATATAAAATAAACCATTGCGCGCAAAACGACCACGATAAAAGAGTATGGGAGACTAAACTCCACTAGTTGGGGAATGGGGGGGATAAAAGTTAATGAAAATAGATAAGCTAGGGAGCTAAGCCAAAAAGGAATATTATATTAATATTCCTTAAAGTATAAAGTATGGATAATTATTTTATCCTAAGTTCTAATGATGGGGACAAGTGGGCCAAAGTAGCTCCCAGCATTACAAGTGTCAAGTTGGGAACATGCATACATATAGTTTGGACTTAGTTCAATTTGGGGGGTCATTCATCCATTCATGCAATCATTTAGTCATACATTCAATGATTCCATGATCATTCACTCACTCATTCAGTTGTCCTATGTACTTTCTTTTCATTGTACATGAACCTGTATATGTACTCGTAACTGTTTGTGTACCTGGTTAGCTTGGGAGTTGGACTGAAGAAGCGGGTTTTCAAGCCCGTGGGATATTGAATATGCGGGTTGTCAGGCCCGTGAGAAATCTCTCAAGGTGAGAGAATTATTGGGAATTGATTTTCGAAGGTGATAAACTGCAGCTACAAGGCTCTGATACTTCATGTTCGGCCTGTTGTTGAAGCCTGAAAAGAAAGTGGGGCAGCTGAACAACTGTTGAGCAGAGAAGGGGCAAACTTCCTCGGGTGGGACAGGCATGTGGGGAATGAAGGACTGTAGGATGTTAGTTTGAGTTGGCACATGTGATGGAGTTTTTCATGTTTTCTATGATACATCATCCTGGTTAGGAATCCCTTTACCCGGGTGGAGTTTTGTCCCAGCTCAGGGGTGACCCACTACTGAGAGTGATGAGCAGTGTGGTCTAAGGATGGGAGGTTCTTGGAAGGTCTGCACACAGTTGGTGATATTCTTACCAAGATAAATGTCAATTATGTGTTAATTTATATGTTTCATTATTATTTATGTGTTATATTTATGGGAATTTCATGTCTATGTTGCATGAATATACTTACTATCATTTTCGTATGAATCTGTGCATTTATAGTATGTATTTACCTGTTTAAGTGTTATATATAAACTTCTGCAAGAGTATTTGTGTGTATATGTTTTTAATTTCATTAAATCTCAAAAAATTTATGTGGCATAGCCCAGTTGGATGTTGGGGATGTTACAATGTGGTGTTAGAGCATAAAAGCATTTTTTGGAGTAGCATGGATCGGCCTGGGTGGTCAGGGTTGTTACAATATGGTATCAAAGATTCAGTTTTCAGCACTGAGCCTAGATGGGCTGAGCAAGTTAAGTTGAAGCAAAATTTCACAGTGGATTGATTTCGAAGTGGCCAAATTTCAAGTTACAGAACGTCCATGGTAAAACTTAGAAGCAATTGTGTGGAATTGGGAAAAAGTCTCAATTTTTGTTGTTAAATTCATGGGAAAATTGAGAAATTCACCCAAGTGGTGAGATATTATTGATTTAATATATGTTCTAGCAAATTCAGACCTAGAATTGGTCGAATTTGAATTTACAGTGAAGCCACGATAGATGGAGTGATATTAGTTGATTAAAAATATCAATTCGTGAATTGAGTTTGGGAAAAATTTGTTCCAGAAATGTCAAACCACAACAATTTGTTGTTGTAGAGGTTGAACTGGTGTTATGGGGGTGAAATTGAACAAATTTCATAGTTTCATAAGGTCTATGGTAAAAATTGGGGAAAAAGTTAGAAAAAATCCTCAAGTTTTGCAGCGCAATTCACAAGGAATTGATGTGCATAAAAATGAATGTGCACAGGTGGGAGCACTAAAAATGTATGATGCGCAGTGAAAATCTTGTGATATGTGAAAAAATATTGGTGTGCTAGTGCGCGCACTAAAATTTGGCACCACGTGGAAAAATATTGGTGTGCGAGCATGCGCGCTAAAATTTGGTGTTGCGCGGGAGAATATTGGTGTGCTGGTGCGTGTGCTAAAATTTGGCGTCGCACCGAAAAATATTGGTGTGCAGGTGCGCGCGCTAAAATTTGTTGCCACACAAAAAAATATTGGCATGTGGACGCACGCGTGCTAAAATTTGGTGTTGCGTGGAAAACTATTGGCATGTGGGTGTGCGTGGTGTGCACACACATAATAATGGTGCACGTGGTGTGCGCAGTATTGGTAGAGAGTCAAGGAATTTTTTTGGTGCATCCGCAATGTGGGTATATGTTTTCATGTGACAGTTTAGTTAATGGTGTACGTGGATTACTGGTGCACAGTGGGGGTGTACTAAACTTTGGCATGGTGCAGCACGTAGAGTAAAATGCACGCTGGATATTAGCATGTGACACAAAAATGGCGCGCAACACACAAAAAAAAAAAATTGTGCACAATAGGTATTAGTGCAGGAACCAAAATTTTGCGCGGTAGATGTTGGCGTGCAACATAAAAGTAGTGTGTGTCAGTTATTGGTGCGACAGAGAAGTGGTGCATAGTGGTTATAGGTGCGTAGAGCATGAATTACCTTCTGGTGTTGTTGTACATGCTAAATATGGGTGTATAGATTGAAATTTGTGCATGTGAAGTCGTTTGGATGGTGAACAACAGTATAAAACTAGCGAATTTCCCCGACATTTTATATTGTTTCAACATCATCTTTTTGCAGGGCATTTTTTAGGCCCTTATCAGCATTTTTAGCTACTCTAAAACCATGAGAATAGAGTGTACCAATGTACACTATAAACCAAGTTACACTCTATCTCTACATATCAAATGAAATATCCCAAAGAGATATTTCTAATGGTGTAAACCATTCGTCAAACGGAGCTTTTATGAGAAAGTTACAGGACAAACAGTGGAGGGTAAATTTTAAGACCCAACTAACTTCGAAGAGCCATAACTTTTTGCTCCGAAATCAGATTGAGGTGCAAGAGAAGTCAATGCAAAGATATTGAACCATAGAATAAATTCTTAGATCTGAATTAAATTTATGGGCATGTTACAAAATTTTGATATGGCAAAGAAGGTACCTGTAGCATTCCAGACCAAAAACGTGAATTGGCCTAGAACTTCAGCAGGTTGTTACTAGTAGCCTAAAACCCAAAAAGAGGTGAAACTTGGACAGACTGTCCAAAATATGTATATGAAGAAAACCGATTGAGATCCTATGAAAAATACAATGGAGTAGGTGAAAAAATGCATAATTACAGTGCGAAGTTGCGCTAAGTTGAAGTGTGAACAAAAAAATTAGTGGGCAATTTTCAAATATCCATAACTTTTTGTTCAAGACTCAGAATTGAGCATGGGAGCGAGCGTTGGAAAGGTGTTGGATAGTAGAATATAAATATTCACCTAGACAATTGAACTGGGCATTCAATTTTTTAGGAAATCAGAATAAATAATTATGATATATTATTGAACCAGAATGGTTCATATTTTTCATGAAATTGTTGAGTCAGTTAACCTGACAAAGTTTTTTTGACTGCAGATTTTGCAGAGTTAACAAAAACTAGATCAGATCAGGATCATCACATATTCGATAGGAATGGAATATGCATAGGGGAATTACATCTAGGAATATGACATCATAGGGATGGATGTCCATTTGGGCATTGAAGGAACAAACTCCAATGGACATGGAGAAGGAAGGGATGAAAACATGAATATGGTAGAGACCATTAAAAATTTGCAGAATGATGTCCAAATACATAAATATGATAATTAAAGGCTTATGAGAGACAAGGAGAAGCAGGAGGACTTCAACATGAATTTAATGCAGAGCTTGAACATAATAGAAAAGAAATTGGATAAGGAGAGTGGTTCAAGCAAATCAGGAAGTCACAAGTCTGATGATGAGAAAATAAGAACAAGAAGTATTAGCAGACATCATCATCACCCCCGAAGAATTCCAATAAGAGGGAACATAGCATATCAATTCCATCCCCTGTCAGGAAGCATAAGAGGTCTGGGGTGGATGAGCTACAAGGAGAAATGAAAAAAATCAAACCTCCTACATTTGATGGTGAGCACAAGAAGGATGAAGATGCAGAGACATGGCTATTGGGCATGAGAAATTATTTTTCATTGCATAATTATTCATATCATGTAGAAGGAATAATTTCCATCTATCAACTCAAGGGAAAGGAATCCATGTGGTGGGATCGGCTTGTGAAGGTGCAGCACATTAAAGAAAAAAGTGTTACTTAGAGGGAATTCAAGAAGTATTTTGAAAACAAATACTTGACTAAGAGATATTATGGCAAGAAAATGAAAGAGTTCTTTGAACTCAAGCTTGGGAGTATGACCATAGATGAATATGAAAGAAGGATTTTAGAACTGCTAAAGTATGTTCCTTTCATCAAGGATGAGACAGTTAAGATTAAGAGGTATTTGAGTGGATTTACATCATTCATCAGTGACAAAATACAATATGATGATCCCAAAACATTGGAGGAAACCATAAGGTGAGCTAAATGCCTATATGATCAGCAAAAAACAAGGCCAACTTTCCAAAAGTCTTGGGAAGACAAAAACAAATTCAAGATGGATCAGAGGAAGAAGGGGACTAAGCCACCATTCTTCAGAAATAATTCTCAGGGACAACCAACTTCTAGAGAACCCAGAACGATTGAGATAGGGGGTCAAAGGCCAAGGAAGCCACCTATTCAATGTTGGGGTTGTAAAGGAGATCATATGTTTGTATATTGTTCTCACAGAGGTGAAAAAGTGAGGATTGTTCACAATGTACAACAAGATGAAATAGTGGAGGAAATGGGCGGAAATGTACCAAGGATATATGCAGCCCTGGACAACAAGCAAGTAGAGTATTAGTCACATATGATTGAAGTGGAAGGTATGATCAACAACTAAACCATTGCTATTTTAATTGATTCAAGAGCTAGACATAGTTATATAGATAGTAAGATGGTGGAAAGTTTTCATTTGCAAATAATCAAGCATGGAAAATATTGGTTGGTGCAACTAGCTACCGGAGCCAAAAGAAAATTTAATGAGACGGTTAAGTCATGTCTTATGGACATGAATGGACTTAACACCAAGGAATATTTGAACATCTTTCCTTTAGGTTCCTATGACTATCTAATTGGGATGGATTGGTTGGAACATAATCATGTTATCCTAGACTGTCATAACAAAGAATTTACTTGCTTGGACGATGAAGGGAATCTAAGGAAAGTGCAGGGAATTCCCAGGGCAGTAACCATCAGAGAAATTTCAGCATTGCAGCTGAAGAAATGTTACAGAAAAGGGTGTCAAATATTTGCAGCACATATGGAAGAGACACCTAAATATAAGGTGTCAAATATTCAAGATTATGAAGTCCTAAAAGAGTTTGAAGATGTGTTTAAGGAAATACAAAGATTACCCCCTAAAAGAGACATTGGTTTCTCCATAGATTTGATGCCTGGAGAAGCTCCAGTATCCAAGACTCCATATAGGATATTGAGTACACCAGAATTGAAAGAATTGCAAATGAAACTTGAAGAGCTCTTGAAGAATGGGTATATACGCCCAAGTGTGTCACCTTGGGGTGACCCAATTTTATTTGTGAAGAAAAAGGATGGGACATTGAGACTTTGCATTGACTTTAGGTAGTTGAACAAGGTAACTATGAAGAACAAGTATCCTTTGCCAAGGATTTATGACCTCTTTGATTAGTTGAAAGATACAAAAATATTCCCCAAGATTGATATTAGGTCCGGCTATCATCAAGTAAGGATTAAAGAAGAAGACATCAAAAACACTGATTTCGGAACAAGGTATGGTCATTATGATTTCACAGTGGCACTCTTTGGATCATCAAATGCACCAGTTGTCTTCATGTGTTTAATGAATGGTATTTTTAGAGAATACTTAGATAAGTTGTTCATTATATTTTTAGATGAAATTCTTATATATTCTAAGTCAGAGGAAGAGAATGAACAACACTTGAGGATGGTATTAAAAGTATTAAGGGAGCATCAATTTTATGCCAAATTAAGCAAGTGTTCATTTTATCAGAAGAAAATTCATTATTTGGGACATATCATTTTAGAGGATGGGGTAGCAATGGATCCTGAGAAGATAGAAGCCATTAGAAAATGGCCAGCACTGAAGAATGTGATAGAGGTCATATCATTCATGGGCCTTGCAGGATACGATAGGATATTTATTGAAGGATTATCAAAAATTGCACACCCAATCACTTCCTTGCAAAAGAAGGGTGTGAAGTTCCAGTGGACATTGGATTTTGAAAAGAGTTTCCAACACTTGAAACAATTATTAACAAGTTCTCCAATACTAAGGATTTCAAACCCAAATGAAGACTTCATTGTATGCACAGATGCATGTGAAGAAGGACTTGGTGGAGTCCTCAGTCAAAATGGATTTGTTATATGTTATGAATCAAGGAAGCTGAAGAAGCATGAAAAACATTATGCCACTCATGATTTGGATTTGGAGGCCATCGTGCATGCCTTGAGGAAATAGAGACACTAACTCATGGGGAAAAGGTTTGAGTTGAGGACAAACCATAATGGTCTGAAATATTTATTTGATCATCCAACGCTAAATGTTAGGCAAAGAAGATGGTTAGAATTTCTTAGTGAATATGACTTTGATATAAAGCATATCAAGGGGAAAGAGAACAAAGTGCCTGATGCACTCAAAAGAAGAGTGCATGAATTTCATACTACATCCATTATCATGTACCAATCAGATTTGAAAGACATAATTTTGGAGGCTGCAAAATTAGATTTGCAATACAAGGAATTAGTGGAAAAATTACAGCAAGGTAATTTGCACCAGAAAATTGAAGAATATAAGCTAGATAATGATGAAATTGTCATGTACAGGGGAAGAATTTATGTACCAAATTCCTAAGAATTGAAAAATATTATATTGAGAGAAATGCATAATGTACCTTATGTTGGGCACCCGGGTTATCAAAAAACTATTGCAGCTGTCAAGAGACAATATTATTGTCCAGGTATGAAGAAAGAAGTGGTTGATTTTATTGCCAAATGTTTGGAATGTCAAAAGGTACAGGATGAATATAGACACCCAGTTGGGTACCCATTCCTGAGTGTAAATGGGAAGTTGTAACAATGGATTTCATCACCAAACTTCCCAGAACAAACAAGGAACATGATTCTATCATGGTAGTGGTGGATAAGCTTACTAAAGCTGCCCATTTTATTCTAGTTAAGATCACTCACAAGGTAGCCAACATTGCTGATATTTATATCAGAGAAATTTCTCGATCACATGGTATACCCAAGATAATTGTGTCTGACAGAGATCCAAAATTTACCTCAATTTTTTGGAAAGGACTATTTAGTTGATTTGGAACAAATTTGAATTTTAGTACAACTTATCATCCAGAATCAGATGGACAAACAAAGAGGGTGAATCAAGTGATTGAGGATATGTTGAGGATGTATGTGATGGATAAAACATAAAAATGGAAAGACTACCTACACTTACTAGATTTTTCTTATAACAATGGGTACCAAACATCTCTAAAGATGAGCCCATTTGAGGCACTTTATGGCAGAAAGTGAAACACATCAGTAAGTTGGGATAACCCAACATATAGAGCAGTGATTGGGCCATATTTACTCAGGGAAATGGAGGAGAAAATGTTGAAAATAAAACAAAATTTAAAGGTTGCCCAAGACAGGAAGAAAATCTTTGTTGATAAGGGAAGAACTCACAGAGAATTTAAAGTGGGAGAACATGTATTATTGAAAGTGAAATCCAACATAAATTCCTTGAAGTTGGGAAATTGTTCAAAGTTGGAAGCTCGCTATTGTGGGCCATTTGAAATCCTTGAAAGGATTGGTCCAATGGCTTATTTGATTGCATTGCCTGCATCTATGTCTGTTCATAATGTATTTTGTGTATCATTGCTCAAGAAATATATACCTGATGCTAATCATGTAATTGATTGGAATGTGATTCAAGTGGACCAAGATGACACTATCCAAGTGCATCCAGTATGCATTCTAGACCGAAAAATCAAATAGCTCCCGAATCGATCCATAGGGCTTGTAAAGGTCCAATGGACCTGGTACGGTCCTAAGGACTCTACCTGGGAGCATGAGGATGCAATGCGGGCAGAATACCTGCACATTTTTTAGGATTTTTGAAATTTGTGTTGTATATGTGTATATAATGCGCTGAGGACAATGCATAAATAATGGGAAGGGATTGTAATACCCCTAGGCCGAACCCAATTGTAAATATAAATACAAATGTACATAATTTGGTGAGTTGTTTGACATCATTTTTTTATGCACCTTTCATGGAATAGTGCACAGTAAAATGATGAAGTGTGCACATTCCAAGATACCGCGCGAAACAAAATTAAGTGCGCGCAATTTTGAGGCCAGGAAGCCTTGTGTATATGTTGTGTTTTATAGGTCGGTGAGCCAATTTATTATAATCCAAAAGGATTATGTGATGATTAAGCTAGATATCATATATGTTAAAGGCCAATGAGCCTATTTTTGTATATGTCTCATCATTAATATAAAATACATCGTTGCGTGCAGATCGACCACGATAAAAGAGTATGGGGGACTAAACTCCACTATTTAGGGAAAGGGGGGGGATAAAATTTAAGGAAAAGGGATAAGATAGGGAGTTAAGCCAAAAATGAATATTATATTAATATTCCTTAAAGTATAAATTACGGATAATTATTTTATCCTAAGTTCTAAGAATGGGGACAAGTGGGCCAAAGTATCTCCCAACATGACAAGTGTCAAGTTGGGAACATGCATACATATAGTTTGGAATTAGTTCATTTTGGGGGGGCATTCATCCATTCATGCAATCATTCAGTCATCCATTCAATGATTCCATGATCATTCACTCAGTCAGTCAGTTGTCCTTTGTACCTTCCTGTCACTGTACCTAAACTTGTATTTGTACCCATACCTATTTGTGTACCTGGTTATCTTGGGAGATGGAATGAAGAAGTGGGTTGTCATGCCTGTGGGATATCGAAGAGGTGGGTTGTCGGGCCCGTGAGAAATCTCTCAAGGTGAGAGAATTGTTTGGAATTGATTTTTGAAGGTACTAAACTGTAGCTACAGGGCTCTGAGACTTCTTGTCTAGCCTGTTGTTGAAGCTCGGAAAGGAAATGGGACAGCCAAAGGAATATTGAGCAGAGAAGGGGCACACTTCCTGGGGTGGGACAAGCATGTGGGGAATGAGGGACTGTAGGTTGTTAGTTTGAGTTGGCACCTGTGACAGAGTTTTTCCTGTTGTCTATGATACATCATCCTGGTTAGGAATCCCTTTACCTGGGTGGAGTTTAGTCCCATCTCGGGGGTGACCCACTACTGAGAGTGATGAGTAGTGTGGTATAAGGCTGGGAGGTTCGTGGAAGGTTTTCATGTAATTGGTGATATTCTTACCAAGATAAGTGTCAATTGTGTGTTAATTTATATGTTGCATTATTATTTATGTGTTATATTTATGGTCATTTCATGTCTATGATGCATGTATATGCTTATTGTCATTTTCGTATGAATCTGTGCATTTGCAGTATGTATTTATTTGTTTAAGTTTTATATATAAAGTTCTACAAGAGTCTCTGTGTTTATATGTTTTTAATTTCATTACAACTCGAAAATTTTATGTGGCATAGCCCAGTTGGATGTTGGGGATGTTATAATGTGGCGTAAGAGCACAAAAGTGTTTTCTGGAGAAGCATGGCCCAGTTTGGGTGGTCGAGAATGTTGCAAGAAAATATTTAGGGTCTTCATCTCCAACACTCTATAGTATGAATCTAACCATGCGAATAGATGTGTTGAAGTCGAACATGGTAGAAACCACTTGATTACCAGTCATTAATGAAGATTGTTAACAAGTGCAAAGGAAATCACCATTAATGTCAATGATTCCTAAGGTACACCAATACAATACAACGGGTGCGAATTTATGATTTTAAGTCGAACACTCGATGGAATCTCCCGATCAGAGGTCAATAATGAAAACCCATTTTTGAAAGTGAGGAAACCTTCCATTGAGGCATGCAAGTTCCAAGGTACCAATTAGTTTCTAACTCTAATTCCTGGATAATGAGTTGTAGTCAATAGGAAAAGACTCATCACAGGAAGTCTTTAATGTATCCCCTATCAATGACACGAAACGGGTAAAAATATTTGAAGTAGATCAGGGTATGAAGTGATTCAGAACTAACTCAGGTGTGGTCGGTGCAATAGAAGTCTTAAGGAATACAAAAATGGTCGACAAAATAGAAGGATTTTTGGGTTGAACTTCTCTTTGAACATATTGACGACACGACAACTGTCTTGGAAAAAAATGACTCAACAACAGGGATCACAAACCAATTTGTAATCTTATAAAGGAGCATGATCAAGAGACAAGTGGATTTTCCAACCTAGACATAAAGCGATTGAAAAGGTGTTATGTTAAAAAATGACTCTTCCATAGAATACAGGTTTAGATACATTTCTTTCCCAATTTTCTCCTACTATTGCTAGCAAGTACTTCCTTATTTTTATGCAATCTTGAGGAGGATAACATATTCTTGAACAATAAGCTCATCCTTCGGATGAGTCCCTCGGAGTATGTTAATGAACCCTAGGAAGGAGTGGTTTGGTCCCATATGGGCCTTTCGATGTTTGTTTTATGAGTCCAAAGAAATAAAACTCAGGGGTTTTCATGTTTATAGAGCCTGAAAAACACTTAAAGGAAACTCCAAAATGTACTTTTTCGTAAAGTAGTCTCATGAGACCAAAAAAGAGACAATCTACCGCTCAATAGACATTTTCTTCAAATAATTTAACGAGCATGAAAATAACAAGATCGCTCAGCAATATTTTCATGTTTAAAGAGTCTGAAAAGAGCTTAAAGGGAACTCTAGGGGGTTCCTTTTTCGTATAACCTTTACAAGTATGAAAAAGTGATAAAATTTTACTCAGTTACATTCTCAGGTATTTATGAGCATGAGAGAGAACAAATATTAAGCTCGGGATTGTTTTCATTTTTGCACAAGCTTTAAAACAAAGAAAAACTATGCTTGAGATCGATTTTATCTTTTACACAAGCTTAAAACTAACCAAAACTATGCTTGGACCTGGTTTCCCTTTTTACACAAGCTTGAACCAGAGGAAACTATGCTTTAGGTAGGTGCTTTCATTTTTACACAAGCTTGAACTAGAGGAAAACTACGCTTGTGACTTCCCAACGCATAATCCAGGGATGGTTGGTACTTATCCCCCAGCTTAAGAAGCTAGCGGCTTAACTTCATCATGGATTCCAGAGGCTGTAAGCATTTCCCCCTAATATTTGTTTCATCCAGTGGCATAGGTGTATGAAATGAAGCTTCAAATACTATATGTAACGAAGTGCTTGCCTCAATCAAAGAGGGGGGAAAATATGTTTCATTTTTTAACGAGCTTGCCATAGAGAAGAAAAATTATGCTCGAGAATCTAGGTTCAATCCCCGGACCTCTATTTCATTTTTTAATGAGCTTGACACAGAAATGGGAACTATGCTCACAACTTATGTTTCATTTTTTAACGAGGTTGCCACAAATACGCAAAAAATCCTCGTAGCTAGTTTCATTTTTTAACGATCTTGAAATCAGAAAACCATGCTCAAATTCCTCTTCTTGATCATGGCTTCCAAGAGGACAACACTTTGGAAGGACATCATGTCAAGGGACAAAAATCAGTAATGGATTCCAAGAGATATTCACTGGTCGGAAGAACAACTCTCTGGAAATACATCATGTCGAGGGTCGTCACGGGGGTAATGAGATCATGATCTAAAGACCCTATCGAAGAGATAACCATGTCAAATACCATATCTAAGTCATAAAATACTGAGCTTACAGTGAGAGGCTCATCATCATCGAAATTTGAAGGCATGGGAGACAACGCCACATAATTGACCTGTGGCGGGGGCGATACCATCTACATATAAGAACAATTTAGGGAGGTTATTGAGTTGATGGTCAAGTCAGGGCCAACAAACGAAAGGTGAGAAATAGTCAACATTATTTCATCTTGAGGGAAATATATCACACGAAAAGAGTGGACACGATATCTTTCATGGAATAGACATAATATCACCCAAGGAGTAAATCGAAATCCAAGGGGTCTTGGACTACCATGACGTCAATTAAGAAATTTTTTCCTCCCAAAGTTATCGAAAACTGAGGAAGGGTCCCTAAAGGTTGACTGGTTCTTCTGTTAAAATCCAACATATTTTGGGTAACCGACACAAGTTGATTATATCCTAAAGCTTTCCAAGCAATAGAGGAAAAAATACTAACGGATGCACCTTCGTCTATTAGCATCTGAGGAACGTCCCAACCACAAAATTGTACTGTAATATTGAAAGGAATGTGAGAGGGAATAGGAGTTATAGTTAGTGCACCTCAATAAAAAAGGATGGCCTCATTACTTTGAGGGGATTCCATGGGAGAAGGAGAAATTCCCCCCAACATGGTAGTGTCGTATCAACAAAAAAAACATGAGCAGTATCAATTTTACTCTCTAGTGGGAGAGTGGGATCAACCGATGAAGAGATCAGATCGACCACTTGGGTTTCATTCTCTAAGGGGAGAATGGGGTCAATGGGTGGAAACTGATCGACCACTTGGGTTTCACTCTCTAACGAGAGAGTGGGATCGGATCGACCACTTTGTCAATTGGTTCAACTAAGTACGTGACCAGATTGACTACCTGATCAATCAGACTGCTCGACGAAGGAACTAGATTTATCATTCCATCAACTACATGTGGGTTGAGAGTAAGCCTGCAGTAAGAAGTTGGAAGTTGAGGTTGGAAAATAGTCATGTCTTCCATTAATTTCTACCCTTCTTCCATACGAGGGAAAATGTGAGTTTGATGTCTCCCTCTGCATAACCTAAATGGGAACTTGACTCTATGTTTCTTCTTCCCAACGGTATCCTAACTAGTTGACGAGAGATCATGAGCATGTTGTTCAGAGGTTGACGACATGGGTTGGCGAGGGTGTGTAGACCATGCTTCTATAACCTTGGATAGACCAGATAAATCCTTAAGAAGATGGCTACCCTTACAAAGCCTACAAGGGTACTTTGGATTATGGGTTGTTTGGGTGATCTTGGCATCATCAACACTCCCAATATGATTATCAGCAATTGGTTGTTTTCCAACATGTATGGTGATGGTTGGAATCTTGGACCCTTGTTTATTTTTCTTCTTCTTATTCTTCCTTTTATTCTTCTTCTTATCCACCAAGTTACTATCTTTAGAGCTTTCACTCAACAAAGAAGATGAAACAAAAAAAAAAACCTTTCAAGTGGATAAGGTGAATAAGATCTTACTGGTGAAGAAAGTGAATGATCTACATGAGGTTGATGCTCTTGGGGGGAAGTTCTTACAACCGAAGAACTAGATACATTCAAGATTACCTGAGTGGAAAAAATCCATACCGGTAATCCAATTGTGAGACCTGGAAGGCTCAAAGTAGTGATGTGAGGAGGACCAACATTTTTGTAAGAAGGAAAAACAAAAGGTTCCCCTGGAAATGGGGTTCCTTCATTGGTTGTTGCAAGAACTAATGCCATTACACATGGATCCAACCTAGAGTCTTCTAGGGAAAACAAACAACACACACTAAAAATCTAAGAAGCAAACAAGCAAACAAAACCTTCTTATAATGAACACACTAGTTAGTGATGAAATACAACATTGCAGGAACAATGTAAGAAAGGGATGAGATAGAGTGGGTGGAAAAGTTACATTGATGACCTTCTTAACAGAATTACGCCCTAGTGCAAGATCCCACACATAAACGTGGGTACACCCTCCAAGGAGCCCGAGAGAGTTTGGCCAAAGTCGATTCTAGGTACAACAAAGACATCCCCTTCATTGTCACCTCGTGTATTACCCTAAAGATAAGTGCCACTAAGGCTACCAAATAAAACAATGATTCTTGTTGAAACAATCGACAGTTCGATACATGCACAAGGTCAAGGTAACTAATCTTGAAATTGACTTGAGAAGACCCGCACAACGTTGTTTTCTCAAGCAACCCCCAATAATACATGCAACCACTACACAAAGACCAAAAAAGCAGGGTTAGTCACTCTGCTAGTCTCAATGTGACCTCATGATTGACCCTTGTGTGAGAAGGCTTCCCATGACAAAATGTAATAAGTGGATTTCACCGCTCCCTAACTCAATATTCTATGTTTGTTTACAGCTTTGGAAAGTTATCTTTCACACCTATTCCAAAGCCCTACAACTAATCTAATGTAGATTTAATACCATAAAATATAAAAATGTCTTATCAATTTTATAAGCACTTTATTTTAAGGTTGTTGTTTACTCAAAAGGAAAATGGCATGGACTAGATGATTTTTGACCGACTCTAAACATTTCAAACAAATGAGAATGCAAATATTTCACTTCAATGAAAGCTATATTAGGAGAAGGAGAAAACGTTTATTATTACCAGATGCACAATATCCCAAAATTTTATTAAACTCATGAATATCAAGATAATCAAGAAATGATCCAAAGAGACTGTACACCAATACATGATTCTTCCCCCCACCCCGCCAGGAGGGGGAAATGTTTTAGGAATTCAAGACCAAAAATGCCAAAAACCATGCAATTTCACTACTTCAAATGCAAAGATGCCCCCAAACTAATGTGAAGAAAAAAATTAAATTTTTTTGTTTCAAAGACACAATAAAAGAAATAGAGAGATTCTTCAAAACAAAAGCAACCCAAACTACATATTTTGTTTTAACAAGAACTATTCAATAAAATAAGTGTTCTTTCACTAAACAATTCTAAAGAAAAACAATGCTTTGTAACTGGAAGACACTCAAAGCAAGAGATCAAATATTTCAAAAACAAAGACACTAAAACAAAGCAAAGAATATCCAAAAGCAGATTCAAATAATGTCAAGCAAACTGTAATCAGACTATAAAATTCACCCCAAAACCATATCTTAGAACTGGTCAGGGAAAACCACCAAAAGCTAAAAAAATTCCCAATCGTCACAGGCTATAAGATTAACACAGTGCAACGATCCCTAATCGTCGCATGTAACAGAAGACCACAGAGCGATGATGTCTCACTGTCTCTTCAAGGAAGAGTGTGACAATCCTAAATCGTTGCATTGTCCCTCAAAGCAAGGTGCAACGATCAAAGGAAAAAAATAAAAAGCAAGAAGGTTTTCCAGTGAATTTAAACAGTCAAAGAGTTCATCTGGATCTCCCAATGACTCAGAAAATAGAACCCAAGCAATCAAATCAAGAAATAAATACAAACTAGGAAAAAAATATGTTCCCTAGTATGGTCACCAATTTTGTTATTGGGCAAATCAGTAAGTGCGGACACAAACAGATCCCCCTAGTTTCACCCCGAAACTAGAATAAAACAAGACAGAATATAAAAATTCCCCTAAGTTTTAATCATCAAGCATACTAACTAACAAGAGATAAATGACATACCTTTTAGATGTTATTTGTCCTCACTAGTGTCATCCTCGCTCCATTTCAAGGCTTATGGGATGTTGATCTTGTTAAAATACACAAGACAACGAAGTCAAAGCAAAAACGTATACTAAAAAAAAAACTATGTATGTGATAAAGGAGTCATACAATAAAATAAGGACAATTTTATGGGAAAGAAATATAGTATTGTATTAGAAATATGAAAAGGAGAATACAATTGATGCCTTGATGTTGTAAGGTCCCTTTCAATAGTTCCTTTCTTTCCACACACTTCTTCTTCCCGTATTCTAATATTGTAGATTTGAAAGTCACTCACAATATATCTTGACAGAGAAAAGCTCAAAGCCAACATAGGCCCAAAAAATCCAAGCTACAAAAATTACTCAAACCCAATCAAGCTAACTTTCCCAATGAGAACTCCTCTCCTTTTATAAGTTGAAAAGGATAGGGTGAGGAGGTTAGGATGATCCCATGAGATCAGGGATGCAACTCATATCCAAACCGATCGAAGGACAACTCACCCTTGAATCTTCTCTTCTAGAAAGATCAAGAAGATTCTATTTTTCCTTTATACGGAAAATCGTTGCACCCTTAATACTAAGCAAAGTGCGACGAAGTCGTTGGCTAGTGTGGTGCAGACTATGATGATCCTATATCGTCCCACCCTTAACACTGAACAGAGTGCGACGATCCCTATTTATAAGGTTTTTACAAAGGAAAACATCATATTTATCTTTATGGGAAAATTCATCTTCATTCTTCTTCAAGGATTGAGGCAATTGATCCTTCTAAATACAAAGGATAGGTTTACATCATTAACAGTCATAGGGGTGATGAAAATAATGTTTAACAATATGATTTAGATATTATGGGTTATAATGGGTGATCATGATGCTTGGAAGTTATGTGTTTTTCCTTGTTTCACCTTGGTGGCCATTATATGTGTCTTAGTCTAGTTTTGTCACTCTTGGGGAAAAGGAGCACTACCGAGAGGCATATATATGGGTAACATACCATTCCTTTTCATATTTAATTTTTTTTCATCTTGACTCCTTCCATTTTCCTATATTCTAGAAGTGTCTATTGCATGTATCCAAAAAAAGTTTGTGCCTTCATCCTCCGATGAGAACAAGGGGCTAGAATGTTCAAGGTCAACACAACTGGTAAGAAATAATGTTAAGAGCATGTTATAAATTCAAAATGAAAAATAACAATGGGATATAAATGATAATTGAAATCCAATAATATCTTGATCTCTACACTTCTTGAGGATGGTATACCCCTTTGGAGGGATGATTGAGCATTTCTTCCACATGACATTGGAATTTTCACCTTGGATATTGCACATTTGGAGGATGGCATAATGCTTGGATTGATGTTACTTTGCATTGAGTTGACCTAACATGTGGTTGATGAGTTGGAAGTTGGTTGATGATGAGGTGTGACCCTATTGATGAGGGAGATGACTTTTGATAATATTTTAAATTTTTTGGTATTTAAATGACTTTTGGAACTATTGTTCCCCTTAAGGAGATGATATCACCCTTTATTGTCCTATACACCCACACATGTTGGATTTTGAGGGGATGTTTTGGTGTTTTAGCATTGTATTTTTATTTTGAGGTTATTTTGGGGGTCGACTTGAGACCTATCCATCTTGTATCATGGATTATTATGATTTTAGGGGAATTTAGAGTGATGAGGCACTGGGATTGTCTCATATTTATAGAGGATGATTTCCTAATTTGTAAATCATAACTCATATTATGGAGAACTACAACACTTGTCTCTTATATTTCTTTCTCATCATGGAGTACTTGTGCACACTTTCTTAGAGATAATATAGTGGGTTATTTTCAAGTTTCTTATGGATGATTTAATGTTAGGGTTTCTTTCATGCTCAACGATCTAACTAGTAAGTGTTATTTTCAAGCCTTTGGTGGTTTATTCTCGGTGTATTAAGTAATTTTTTTTATCAAAGTGGTGATAATTGCATGCTACCTTGTATTATCGTGGACAAACCCTTGTTTTTAAACCCTAGGGAGGTTTGTAGTGGAGTACCTCCCCTTATTGGAGCACTCTTGTAGGATCCTTACAGAGATAAGATTCTTGAAATCTACCATTATCTTACCAATCAAATGATGCTTGGGCCATAAGGGCCATCATTTTTACACCTACTCCTTCAAATTTGGATTGTATTCCACCCTCAGGAAAAACATTCTATCTACAAAGCATGTATTGTAGTTTAGGGACTTATATGTGGCTTCTTAGCCCAAAAAGCATTGATAATAAGATAAATCACTAGTTTTAGGGACTTATATATGGCTTCTTAGTATACTATAAACCATCAAAATAAGCATTTGACGAACTTGGAACATTGGATATTTCTTGTGATACATGGCAAAGATTGAATATTGGATTCTATGCATGCAACAACTAATTTACCACCTTTCTATTAATTGAACATTTTGTGAGATTTTTGAATTAATTGTATTTCTCATGAGCACTACTAGGTGTAATTTTCATATATGTACGCGTCTTTGCATAATAGCTCCATCACATTCTCAAGTTGTACAAATTTTTCACTCTTATTAGTGTACTTGATCATGTTGGCTTCCCTTGCGATTCTAGGATGTTGCAATTGCTTGATGTTTTATCATCTCCAATTCATGCAGAGGTTTTTTTTCCAATTTCCAAAGTACATGGATACATTTTGAAAAATTGATTACAAAGGTAAATATAGAAACAAAACATGATGATGCAATCATTTAAAAGAATGATTTATGTGGTGACAAAATAGCTAAACAAACAAACTAGTGGTAATTTAGTTTAGAGTGAACAATCTATCCATGTCAAATTTCAGTGCATACATAAATAGTTTGAAAAAAATTCAACATTGGCCCCATTCACATGTCAATGTTTTCCATGTCTAGTCCTAGTATAATGTATTTTAGTTGTTTCTTTTAAAATTCATTTGAGATGCAAGTTATCGAATCTAGAACCACAAGGGAATGCAAGAACATCGAAAAACTAGTACTTGATAAATTGCACAAGATTCATCAATTATTTCTTTTCTTTGTTTTTTTCTCTCATATAAGTACGTTTTTGCTCCATAAAAATATTAGTACGAAATCATTATTTAAATATGAAATCTCATATGATGCCTTCTTATTTCCACCAAATTCATGGGCCTAATTGGCATGATGTTGGGTTTTAGTAACATAGGAGATGAATATAAAGAGCACGACCATGATGATGGGTATGTTGGGAGTTCCAATATGCATGGCATTAATCCGAGAACGTTCAAATTAAATGATGACGAGATTGGATATATAGAGTGGGTGTGTGAGTCATATTTGAGTTTAGAAACCCTCCCATATCATCAAGGAATGAAAACAGTATATCCATGTCAAATTTCAGTGCATACAGAAACAATTTGAAAAACTTTCAACGTTGGCCCCATTCACAGGCCAATATTGCCCATGTCTAGTCTTAATACAATGTCTTTTAGTTGTTTCTTTTAAAATTTGTTCGAGACACACGTCCTTGCATCTAGTAATGAAAGGGAATGCAATAAAATCAATAAATAATAACTTGATAAATTGCACAAGCTTCATTAGTTATGTTTTGTCTTTATTTTTTTTTATCTCATATAAGTACTTTTTTTCTCCATAAAGAATATTAGTACGAAATCATTATTTAAATACAAAATTTCATATAGCATATTCTTCTTACCACCAAACTCATCATCCAAAGTCCCATGTTTTCGAACAGTTTCGAAGAAGATTTTATAACAATGATGAACATCATGTTCATCAAAAATTCATTGCTCCAATACTATGACAACAATGATGACATTTACGATGATGAAATATATTGATCGTTCCAGGTGGGAATGGATTCCTATGGGAATTATTTTGATGGTATTTATCAAAGAAATTTCACAACTAAGAATCCTTCACAACTACATTTGAACCCAAAATCCGACGGCATCCTTTGAAGCCATCCAAAAAATTGGCCTTGTCGTCAGATTTTACCTTTAAAAATTGTATTTTTTTTTTTTTCGAATAGGACCCTACCATACCTTCATTTAATGTGTCTAGTCTAACCATGTCAAATTTTAGTCCATACAACCAAAAATTGAAAAAATTTCAACGTTGGCCCCATTTACATGTGTCACTTATAAGCGAGGTCAAGTACATTAGTAGACACGCCTTATTTTTGGGTTTTTATAGAATAACCAAATAATATTTGATTGTTGAATTGTTTATTTGAGTCATGTTTGAGTCCAAAAACCCTCCCATACCATCAATGCATGCATCTAGTATAACCATGTCAAATTTTAGTCCATACAATTAGCACAAATTGAAAAAATGTCAACATTGGCCCCATTCACATTAATTATTCTATAGGCTTGTTGTTTGATTGCCGAATTGTTTGTTCGAGTCATGTTTGAGTCTAGAAACCCGACCATACCATCAATGCATGTGTCTAGTCTAACCATGTCAAATTTCAGTCCATACAATCACAAATTGAAAAAATTTCAACTGTGGCCCCATTCACATGTCACTTATATGTGTCGGTTTCAGTACTACATGAGCATGAACGCCTAATTTTTTGGTTATGATCAAATAACCATTGATTTTATGAAATAGGATTTGATCCTTTATATTCATAGAGGATTCAGGAATATTCATATTGAAATTTGATGTCAGATTTATGTATTAATTGATCTAGTCCTTCACATTAATTATTATATAAGCTTGTTTTTTTATTGTAAAATTATTTGTGTGATTCATGTTTGAGTCTAGAAACCCTCCCATACTACCATTGTATGTGTCTAGTCTAACCATGTCAAATTTCAGTCCATACAAGCACAAATTGAAAAAATTTAAACGTTGGCCACATTCATATGTCACTTATAAGCGAGGTCAAGTACATGAGAAGGTGTGCCCTATTTTTGGGTTTTGATAGAATAACCAAAGAATATTTGATTTTTTTTATTTTTTTTTGAGTCATGTTTGAGTCTTGAAACCCTCCCATACTATCAATGCATGTGTGTTGTCATAGCATGTCAAATTTCAGTCCAGACAAGCACAAATTGAAAACATTTCAACATTGGCCCCATTCACATTAATTATTATATAGGCTTGTTCTTTGATTGTAGAATTTTTTGTGGGAGTCATGTTTGAGTCCCAAAACCCTCCCATATCATAAATGCATGCATCTAGTCTAACCATGTAAAATTTCAATCCATACAATTAGCACAAATTGAAAACAATTCATCATTGGCCCCATTCACATTAATTATTCTATAGGATTGTTGTTTGATTGTTGAATTCTTTGTGCGAGTCATTTTTGAGTCTGAAAACATTCCCATACCATCAATGCATGTGTCTAGTCTAACCATGTCAAATTTCAGTCCATACAAGCACAAAGTGAAAAAAATTCAATGTTGGCCACATTCACATGTCACTTATATGCGTCGGTTTCAAGTACATGAGAAGGCACACCTTATTTTTGGGTTATGATCAAATAACCAAATATTTTATGAAATAGGATTTGATCATGTATATTCGTAGAGGATTTGGGAATATTCATATCGAAATTTGATGTCGAATTTATGTATTAATTCATCTAATTCTTCACATTAATTATTCTATAGGTTTGTTGTTTGATTGTCAAATGTTTGAGTATGGAAAACCTCCCATACATTCATTTTATGTGTCTAGTCTAACCATGTCAAATTTCATTCCATACAAGAAAAAAATGAAAAAATTTCAACGTTGGCCCCATTCACATGTCACTTATAAGCGGGGTCAAGTACATGAGCACGAATGCCTTATTTTTGGGTTTTGAAATAATAACCAAAGAATATTTGATTGTAGAATTGTTTTTTTGAGTCATGTTCGAGTCTAGAAACCCTCCCATATCGTTAATTCATGTGTATTTTCCTATCATGTCAAATTTCAGTCCAGAGAAGCACAAATTGAAAAACAATCAACATTGGCCCCATTCACATTAATTATTCTATAGGTTTGTTGTTTTATTGTCTAATTGTTTGTGTGAGTCATGTTTGAGTACAAAAACCCTCACATACTATCAATGTATGCATCTAGTATAACCATGTCAAATTTCAGCCCATACAAG
>ML804572.1:73845-84219 GCA_009831015.1 Picea engelmannii | reverse complement strand
ATATATATATATATATATATATATATATATATATATATATATATGATTTTTTGATTTCAAATTAAGGTGAAGATAATTAAAAATAGAAGTCTAACTATAATTAATTGGAGTCCAATTCCACTCATCTAAGTGGATAGTAACATAGTAACATGGAAATTAGTTATTCTAACACTATTTTTAATATTAAGATTATATTCACATTCATCCACAAAGGACAGGTTGACATAAGCATTAAAAAAATAATAATAAAATTATATATATATATATATATATATTAAAAAATGTATATTGGTTTGAATTTATGTCCTAGTTTTAATTCATTAATAAATTGTTGTCATAATATATTAAAAATATATATTAATACTTTAATATTAATGTATTAAACCAACATAGATCCATATATTCATCTGAATCTAGAATCTATAAAGCCTAAGGATAAATGAGGGATTAAGATGGATCTTCGTTGGTGTATAACTACTTTTTTGAGTTTTTACCTGTATATTTTCGTTTTAATTTTTAGTAAAATCTTGATAAAAATTCTTCGTATTGTTGAAGCTCCATATCTGAGTGATTTAGAGTGTATAATTTTAGTGCCCTAAGAGTTTTGCATCTGTTGAATTCATTTATGCATTCAAAAATCCAATTTAAACAACATAAAATGAAGATTTCACCATGATTTGTTTCACCAAAATGTCCAATGTTTAGACTTCCCTTTTTTTTTAATGCATTATCTTTCTTTTTCTTTCTCCTTTTTTTTTAATGTTTTTTAAAAGTTTAAAGAAATATATATTTTATGTTTTTTTTAAACAAATTTCATGTATAATTAAGTTTTTGTTTATGTTCGTGAGACTGGAGCAACTACAAGCTAGGGTTTGGTAGATGTGGCCACAACAGAGGATAGCATGAGTACCAAGGGGGGCGGTAATGAAACCCGATCATACAAGTAGGTAGTAGTAGAGAGAGGGAAAGGCCCATGAGGTGTAGGTTTCAAGGCACCAATGACAAGAACCTTGAGATCGGAAACAGAAAAGAGTCGGGAAAATAACTAGAAGAAAGGCGATGGTACGAGGGAAGAAACCAGAGAACCTCAGAATGTTGTGCAAAAAACATTGAGCACCAATGGGGCTGAAGGATGCAATCCATGTAAACCAAAGACAAAAATGATACCTGAGGTAATATTGGATGATCCGCAAACGCAACTCTACAGGGACCAGATGAAGATGCATGCGCTAATCTGCAAGTTTATAAGGTTGTGGCCAATAGAAAGAATGTTGTGAAACTGGATTAAATATCATTGGAAGCCAAGCGAAGAAGTGGATCTTCACCTGGGCTCAAAAGGCTTCTTTACAACAGTTTTCATGAACTTGGAAGATAGGGATAAGATCTTTGAGTGGGGCGGGGGCATACTTGCATGCCTCAGCAGGACTGTACATGCGACCATGGAAGGAAAAATTCTCCCCAGAAAAAGAAAATTTTGAAAATGTGCCTGTATGGCTGAGAATTTACTCATTGCCTTTATATTATTGTCTATTCTCGACCTTTGAAGAAATAGGGAACAAACTAGGAAAACGCGTGAACACATCAGAATAAACCCTAAAAGAAAAATACACCTCCTACGCAATAATGTGCATAGAGATGGATATGTCGAGGGAACTCCTAGAAGCCATAAGCCTGCAATTCAGGGATGAGGAATATATACAAAACATTAAATATGAGAAGATCCCCTTCAGATGTTGTAGATTTCACAAACATGGGCACCTAATCAGAGAATGTCTAACCATCAAAAAACAAGAAGTGGAGAACAAGAAACAAAGTAAAACCCCAATAGGGAGAAACCTGGATGTCAGGAATAAGAAGGATGGGACAAGACCAACAAAGAGGAGGAAGGAGGAAAGGAAAAAACAAAATACAAAGAAGTAAGGGAACAAGCTACCAATGAGGATATAGATAGCACAAGAAAGGGGATGGGACAGGGGGGTAGAAAAAATCGTATGGAAGGAGAAACCAGAGATACCCTCTCCATATGCAGGAGGCAGACAAAGATGCAGAAATGACTCCAAGCGAGGTAGGAACATAAGATCCTGATCTCATAGATATTGTGGAAAGGCAAGCGATCAATCTCTCGAACATATTGGAGCAATGGAAAAGGCAGGGCGTTGACAATGTACCAGCGGAGCAACTAGATCACATCCAATACATCTTTCTCCTAAGGGAGGAAGCCAAATACAGAGGGTTCAAGTGCACACATGGGGAGATAGGACACCTATGAGTCAAAGTAGGCAATGGAAAACCAAAACTCTCACCCAAGCAGATGACAACTAGAAAATGAAGGAAATCAAATAGCGTAGCCCTGCAAGAACTAGGATCTTTGTTGATAAACTCATGTAAGATCAAAAATATCTTTCCCAACTCCCCCCAACATGTTTAAATGAAGATTATAACATGGAATATAAGAGACCTAAACAACCCACGAAAGAATAGAATTCTTAGAAATAGACTTAGGAAGGAACAAGCGGACCTATGTTTCATCCAACAGACAAAATGCACTATAGAAAGAATGGAAACAATCGGAAAAAAAAATTTGGAGCAAGTACAAGATGGTGGTTGTCGAAGGACAGTAGATGGCAGGAGGGATCCTCACCTTGTGGAACTCACAAGTGATGAACCTAATAGTAGTTGAGGCTACCAGTAACACACTTTAAGTTAACATGCAAATCATTGGAAGTAGAGAGATGATCTTATGCACTAATGTGTATGGACCTCAAATGCCAGAGGAAAAGAGAAGAATGCATCTAGACCTAGAAGAGCTATAAACCCACTCCAACAACCTCCACTCGATCCTAGCAAGAGACTTGAACATCATCACATCACTTGTGGAAAAAAGAGGGGGCACCATAAGATTGGATAGAGATGTGGAAGAATTATCAACATTCATAGACACAACAGAGATGGTGGACATCAGAACCAATAACAAAAACTTCACTTGGAACAATAAATTGACAAATCAACATCAGGTTGCGACAAGACTGGATAGATTCTTGGTGTCGAAATCCATCATTGTGCAGGGGTTAACCTTAGATTGCAACATCCTTCCTTGGGGGGTTTTGATCACTGGCCAGTACAACTACAAGAAGACTTCCCAACCACCTAGAAGAATAGAACTTTCATATTTGGAAGGAAAATCCAGAGGGATCAAGTGCACACACGAGGAGATAGGAAACCTATGAGTCAAAGTAGGTGACGAACAACCACAACTCTCACCCAAGAAGATGAGAAGGATAAAAAGAAGGAAATCAAATAACGTAGCCCTACAGGAACTAGGAGTTGTGTTGATAAACTCACGTAAGATCAAAAATATCTTTCCCAACTCCCCCCCCACATGTTTAAATGAAGATTATAACATGGAATATAAGAGGCCTAAACAACCCACAAAAGAATAGAATTCTTATAAATAGACTTAGGAAAGAACAACTGGACCTATGTTTCATCCAAGAGACAAAATGCACTGTAGACAAAATGGAAACAATCGGAAAGAAAAATTGGAGCATGTACAAGATGGTGGCTGTCGAAGGAGAGAAGATGGCAGGAGGGATCCTCACCTTGTCGAACTCACAAGCGATGAACCTAATAGCATCTAAGTCTACCAGGAACACACTTTAAGTTAACATGCAAATCATTGGGAATACAAATATGATCCTATGCACTAATGTGTATGGACATCAGATGCTAGAGGAAAAGAGAAGAATGCTTCTAGACCTAGAAGACCTAAAAACCCGCTCCAACAACCTCCACTCGATCCTAGTAGGAGACTTCAACATCATCACATCACTTGTGGAAAAAAGAGGAGGCACCATAAGATTGGATAGAGATGTGGAAGAATTATCAACATTCATAGACACATCAGAGATGGTGGACATCAGAACCAATAACAAAAACTTCACTTGGAACAATAAATGGATAAATCAACATTAGGTTGCGACAAGACTGGATAGATTCTTGGTGTCGAAATCCATCATTGTGCAAGGGTTAACCTTGGATTCCAACATCCTTCCCTGGAGGGTTCTAATCACTAGCCAGTCTAACTAGAAGCAGACATCCCAACCACCTCGAAGAATAGACCTTTCATATTTGAGAAATTATGGATTGAACACTGTTGTGGGTGGGAAATCCCTCCTACGGACTAGCACTAAGGGTTTTATCATGCATGCAGAAATGACCTAAAGATTCTTACCTTTTACCATCATCCCATGCCTAAACCCCCATTACTCATATGTAAATACAAGGCTCGAGGGATCAAGATGATGTACCTTATTTTTCATGTTTAATGTCGATCCCTTTTCGAGCTTCATCATTCTTTGACTGCAACTCTCCTCCCAATGCTGACCTACATTCATAAAAGACGAACAAATAACTCCACATGCATTTGATCTATGAACTAATGGGTTATAGATTTAATGAATGGTGTAATCAATATTAAAATAATGACAATATCATGTGGCAGGACGGGAAAATAAATTCCTTTATTAAGTTTACAACGATACCTTACAATGATAAAGTCGACTACTGCTCCTTGATCCTGGTCCTCGGATCTTCTTCCACTGTCTTCCAACTGCTTTTCTCTATACTTCTCTTTGCACAAGGATGGCCAAAGGTTGGGACAAATGGAATGCTCAATCAGGTGTAGTTTCTTTACTATGATTTTCCTCCTATCAAATGGGAACCCTACCCCTTATTTTATAGGCTAGAAGGAGATATGTATTTGGTTGAATGATCGGCCATGCATGGCCGAAAGGATACCCAAAGCTATGTGTTCCATCAACAACTTTCCTTTCTTCATGCTACTGAAGGTCCATGTGGGTTGTAATGGGTCAGCTAGCATGGACATTGTAGATACACGCGGGCTGTAGTGGAGAATGGTGTGTGGACCTTTAAAAATGGAGTTTTTAGAAGAGTTGTTCAGTAATGGCTTGGCAAAGAAGGAATATGGGATGGCCTAATGCCAGCTAAACATGCTTGGTGAAAATTAGGGTTATAATAGATGCTCTCTAATGTGTGAGGTTATAAGAGCATATGATGGCCGAAATACATTATCAATCTTCACCAATGTTCCAAACAAGTGAGCCCAGGGACCAGAAATCGGGAGCTGCCATCTACAAAATTAAAATTGTCTCACTGAGGCGGGCATACCCATGCTTGAGATGAAATAAAATCATGGCTACCAATTAAATACACTATAGATCCATGTCATATAACTATATAAAGTGTAGCCACGAGCAATACACAGTGGATCTACATCTCAAAATCAAAAAGATATACATGTATAGTATTCATCTTCTAGAAGTTGATAAGGCCTGATGGCTGGAGATGAGGTCTTCAGAGCTCAAGTAACAAATTCAAAATCTTCAAAACTTGGGTAGGAGTGTAATATGATTGTACGAATTCACTACCCATAGGTATTCGATGGCTCGTCGGTCATGGACTAGAGAATCTTGATGATCAAATTGAAGTCTTCATTAATTCTGAACAAAGACTTGATTGGAATTTCGGGATGGATGGGCACGAGGAAAAGAGACAAACTGAAGAGGGGTTGACTCAGGCTTGGTAAAAAATTCCCTTGGAAAATATCACAACAAATGATGAGACTCAAGCATCATGGCATTGACATAAGTTCATGAGGAAGGGGGCAATGCAAACTTTCCATATGTTTGGAAGAATAACCAAATGGAGGAGGACACAACTCTATGTAGGGAGAACAACTTCCTAAGGTCATATTAAATCCCATATCTTGAAGAAAAAATAGAAGGATGTACTTAGTCCAAGGGCAACTCATTCTGCTGCCAATAAAAATAAAATACTTTTCCCTTCCTCTTTTTGGGATATATTTGATCTTTTTGTCTTTTTCAATAATGTTGGAAAAATTGAAAAAGAATAAAAGAATTATACGTTAAAAAAGAGGATCGAGTGTCGCAAACATATCAGTTCCAAGTGCACGAAAATCATGGATGCTCAGGGAAAAGGGACATATGTAGGAAAAGGACACTTGGGAAAAATCCTCCAGGGGCCAAAGGTGTCAAGACGCAGAGGCAAAGTGATACAAGTCTTGCATATAAGGCATGATTCATATGGTTCAGTTGAGAGCAACATGGAGCCGACATTAGGCCAAAGACACAGGTATACAAATGTGATTAACAAAACACACAATGGTAATGTCCTTCGATGTAATTTTAACGAGCCCAGAGAAGGTAAAATTGATGGTTTTTTGTATTTAGAGGGTCTGAAGAAACATAAAAGGAGACACCACTATGGTACCTTTTTCTAAGGTAGTCTAGTCGATTCTAAAAGGGGGTAAATTAGCACCGAAAAGAAATCTATTCAAAACCATTTTAACGAGTGTGATAATGACAAGATCACTCGACAATTTTTTCATTTTTAAGGAGTCTGAAAAAATCTTAACTATGGACTCCATCAGGAATGTTCTTCTAGACCAATTTAACGAGTGTGAAAGAATAAGGTCACTCGACGATCTTTTCAATTTTAGGGAGTCTGAAAAGATCTTAACTATGGACTCTGTGGGGGTTTCTTTTTCATAAATTTAGTCTCTCATACCCAAAACAGGGTTAAAATTATACCTGAGAATACTCTTCTAGAGAACCGAGGCCTCTAGAGTATACCTTTGTTCATACAGTTGACCATCCGAACTAAAAAAGGGGTAAAATATCACCAGACAGATGTTCTTTCAAATTTTAGTTTAACGAGTGTGAAGGTCAACAAGATCACTCGACGATATTTTCATTTTTAGAGGGTCTGAAAAGGGCTTAAAAGAAGACTCGTGGGGGCTACAAGTCATGTATGAAACTAGTTCAGGTAGAGTATGATGTTAGGCTCAGACCAAGAGTCTCTTCGATAGTCAACTTGGAAAGTCTCCCAAAAGGGAAGAAAACACAAACCACAGTGTAAGTCCTCTTGCGGTATAGAAACCCTAGTCATGAACTCAAGGATAACCTCATGTAAAGGAAATTCAAAATCCAAGAAATCACGCAAGCGAGGGTCGACAGTCCCAAAGGGTGAAGTAAACTGACCATACTCGATATGACGATGGAAGTTCTGGCCAGGATTGGCAGAGTCTATCAGTGAAGAATCATGAGCACGAGGGCTTGAGGATCTATAAACAAGGAGATCAGACTCAAAAGGATACTCAAGCCCACTTGGACCAAGAGAGGGAAGTAAGGCTTCCCATGCCCCCATTGGATAAACTAATGGATCAATTGTTGAGACCAAGTCTCGAGAGGGAACATATGATTGCATCGGTTCCTACTCATAAGCAATTGAACACCGAGGATAAGACGCCACATAATAACATGTGGCAGGATAGAGTCTACACAAATGCTAGGAACATATAAAGGGGTAGCCTAAAACAATGTCGAATTAGGATGGTGATTATTAGATGCCAGTTGGTTGATAGTGTCAATACTTCCATTGTGAGGAAAATTCATCACCCGGAAGAGCGTAGACACTACAACATTCATAGCATATACATAATCACACCTGAGAAGCATATTGAAATCTAATGGGCCTTGCACCACTATAGCATCAACAAGGACAATCTTCCCACCTAATGAGTTACGCAACTGAGGAAGAATCCCAAAATATTCACTAGGAAGTTTGGCAAAATCCAACAGCTCATGCGAAGAGCACACAAGCTTGGGAGATCCAAAGACTTTCCAAACCAAGGAGGATAAAATACTTGCAAAGGCTTCCTCATCCAAAATACATTGATAAATGTTTGTTGAATTAACTTCAACCCTTATTTGAAAAGGTGCGACATAAGGAAGACGAGGCTCAATAAGGTCATTCCAATCAAAGGAAACCATCCTAGGGCCTGGAGTGGGTGTGCTTGGAACGAGAAGAACGCCCCATTGTTATGAAAATATTGAACCAGAAATGCTAAAAACATATTCGATAGACACGCCACTCCCCAAAAGAAGAGTGGGATCATCCAATGACTACATCGGCATGAGCGCTTTCACAAACAATGGTTGAATAGGTTGTGGGACTACATGGTCTAATGACACCTCACCCCCCAAAAGAGGAGTTGGATTATTCAATGACTGCATCGGCATGACCACTTTCACAACCAATGGATGAATAGGCTTCAAGACTACATGGTATAAAGGCACCTCACCCCTCAAAAGAGGAGTGGGATCATCCAATGACTACATCGATATGACCACTTTCTTAGCTAATGGCTGAATACGCTGAGAGACTACATGGTCTAAAGTCACCTCACCCCTCAAAAGATGAGTGGGATCAACTAATGACTGCATATACATGATCACTTTCTCAACCAATAGTTGAATAGGCTGAGAGACTACAAGGTATAAAGACACCTCACCCCCCAAAATAGGAGTTGGATGAGCCGATGACTACATCGACATGACCACTTTTTCAACCAATGGTTGAATATACTATGAGGAAACCTCGACAGACTCAGAATCAGAAGAGCTTGCAAATAGGGACCACAATCTTTATACGTCTGGAATGCCAGGGCATAAATGAGTAAGGTGATCTCCCTTGCAAAGCTTACAAGAAAACTTAGGCTTACATCCTATTCGTCTAGGTTTCTCAAAAGAATAAATGTCACCAGCATGACTGGTAGTGGCTAGTTGCACATCTCCAACATGACTTGGAGAGGTTGGTGATGGATCGATAACATGACTCGTAGATGCTACATATCTACTGCCAGTATGACTAGCAGGGACTGGAATTTCCCCCCCAGCATGACTTGTAGAGGGTGAGTGATTTCCCCCAGCATAACTTGCAGAGGTTTTTGACCTATCTCCAACATGACTCACAGAGGTTGGTGATTTATGCTTCCTATTCTTCCTCTTTCTATTTCATTTAGACTTCCAGTTATTAGTAACTGTACTTTCAACAGAGGTGGGAGAAGGACGAGGAGAAGAATTTGTTGATGAAGAAACATCAACATGGTGCCCATGACTTAAGGTTCTTAACTGAGAAGCATCGAGATAATTCGAGACATTTGGAATGCTACCCAACCAAGCCGGTAGTCCCACATTCAACCCATGAATGTAGAAAGTGGCCATCAAAGGGACACCAATGTTTTTGAAGAAAGGAAAAACACAAGAATCCCCTAGCGAAGGGGTTCCTTGGTTGGTATCGTCAAGAACTTTAGCCATGAATATCTTATGCAGAGGTTCTCCCCTTGCGGGATCGTTCAAATCCGTAAAAGTCTCACACACTAACTCTGAAGAACCAGTGTGATCAAAACAATGCTTATAAAGAGGCGGCTCCACATTTCTAAGAAGAAGACTGAAAAGTCCTCTCAACCGGCAGAGTGGGTGGTATACCACCCTAGGTCAGAGACCCAAATCCAAAAATGACTAACTTAGTATGGAAAACTAAGGATCATAGAGAACACACTAAAATTTCCTAAAGGAAAATCAAGCAAACGACTAACTAGTTGGAAGAACAACCCAACACTAGAGAAACATACCAATGCAAGTGCAACTTGAATACGGAAGCACCCTCTGGGTATACTCTACAAAGTGTGGCCCAATGTTTTCCCTAGGTACTGTGGTATACCCCCACGGTCACCTGTGTAAGTCCCTAAAATAAAGGCAACTCTGTTGCAAGCTCATGAAGAATCACCGGGCAGGTACAGTTGACAGTTGGGTAGACCGCAATGAGTAGAGTATCAAGCCCGAAAGATATCAAGGGTATCGAAATCAAGTTTTCTGGAAGACGAATGAGGACCTCGAACGAATTCGATACCCACGAAGCTCCATGGAAAATGCGATCAACGAAATCCCAAGACAAGTCCTCTATATGTCTTCCCCACTACGGCTGGTCTAGATTTGGAGGGGTTATCTCCGAGACCTTTCCTCATGCGACCTTGTGTTTAGCCCCTGTGTTAGAGCGGGTGTCCCAAATAACTTCCACAATACTGGACTTTTAACACTCCCTAGCATAGTCTCTTATGTATGTTTTGAAGCCTTGAAGAGTTTCCTCTCCAACCTAAATCAAGGCTCTAGCCTAATCTAGTTGATGGACCCTACAAACATAAAGTCTAGTAAATTTTAATTAGGGTTATTTTTACTGGCTTGATTTACTCAAAAAGAGTACAGTAGTGCAACTGTTGTTGTCAAGACTCTTGCGAAAAATGATGAAATTGATATGAACACTAGCAAAGAATGATTATATTTTTATTTTTTTTTTCTTTTTGAAATTCTTTTAAAATTAGAAGAAAACACAATGCTATGCTAATTTCTTTTTCTTTTTCAAATAACAATGCAAAGAAAATGCCACGAAAGAATGATATCTAACAAACTAAGTTTTTTTTTTATATATATTTTC
>ML804572.1:61639-73342 GCA_009831015.1 Picea engelmannii | reverse complement strand
AAATCTGGTCTGAGATTTTTATGTGACTATGGACTGTTCAATCATAGGCCTAGAAGGACCCAGAAGATCCCTGAGAAGGATCACTTCTACAAGGGAGAGGATGACTGCCTCTTCTTGAGAAGGATTTTTTGGGTTCTCAGACATGTAGCTAGCACTTCATCAGCAGGCGTATGCACGCGGTCTGTGTGAAGGTAGGGCATGTGTACACACATGCAAGCCTTATACAGGCTTCATGTACCTCTATGACTTTCCGAAAAGAAGATGCATCAAAGAAAAGAAAGTAGAGAGCACTGGTATGGAAGACCAGAATCCCTACTATCTTAGAATCTTGTAGAAACTCAGAAAAAATATGATGAAACCAATTTAAAACTACCAGAAAGTATCCCCAGAAAACTCGAGAGATCCCCAGTATGGTCGCCAATTTAGTTTTGGGTGGGAAATCCCTCCTACGGACTAGCACTAAGGGTTTTATCATGCATATAGAAATGACCTAAAGATTCTTACTTTTTACCATCATTCCATGCCTAAACCCCCATTATTCATATGGAAATACAAGGCTCAAGGGATCAAGTTGATGTACCTCATTTTTCGTGTTTGATGTCAATCCCTTTTCACGCTTGGTCGTTCTTTGTCTTCAACTCTCCTCCCAATGATGACCTACATTCACAAAATATGAGAAAAGGAATCAACATGCATTTGATATATGAACTAATGGGTTAGAGATTTAATCAATAGTGCAATCAATATTCAAATAATGACAATCTCATGTGGCAGGGCATGAAAAGCAATTCTTTTATTAACTTTAAAATGATACCTTACAATGATAGAGTTGGCTACTACTCCTTGATCCTGGTCCTGGGCTCTTCTTCTATTGTCTTCCGACTTCTTTGCTCTATACTTCTCTTTCCACAAGGATGGCTAAAGGTTGGTACAAAGGGAATTCTCAATCGAGTATAGTTTATTTACTATGATTTTCCTCCTTTCAAATGGGAACCCTACCCCTTATTTTATAGGCAAGAAGGAGCTAGGTATTTGGTCGAAGAACTGACAATGCATGGCTGAAAGGATACCCAAAGTTGTGTGTTTCGTCAACAACTTTCCTCATTGTTCATGGTGGTGGTGCATGCATAGGCACTGCAGTTGCCTTTGGCACTATTTTCTTCTTCTCATTGCCTTTGGGAAGTTTCTCACAACCACCTACTTGAAAAACAGGAGATGTGAGAGGAAACCATATTTTCTTTTGCTTACTGGTTGAGGACTAGTTTATCCTCATTGTTATCGGTGGTGGCACATGCACAGAAGTTGTTGTCGTCTTTGGCCCTATTTCCTCCTCGTCAATGCCTTTGGGAAGTTTCTCACAACCACCATCTTGAGAATCAAAAGACGACGAGAAAATTCAGTTTTCATGGGGCATAAATGATCTCCCCCACGAAACTTGATTTGTTCTACGGTATTCTTTCAAGAAATTTATTTAGTCAAGGGACAAAATATCATCGAGAAACTTCTTTTGATGTTCACAGAGTGAGTCCACTAGATTATACAGACGATGGGAACATTTAATAGGTTGTTAGCACTTAATCAATTTTGTATCGACAAGATTAAATATTGATGGAATATTCTTAGTAGTCCCAATAAATCAATGGTTGTGATTTCAACCACTAACTTCTTCACTATTATAAAGACATCAGTTTACATGTTTATTTTTTTACTTTTACTTAATCATAATTAAAATTTACTATGGTTGCTAGCTGATTACCATGTATGAGAAATTAGGGTTTCATTTTCTAGGCCAACCTAAACCTTTGGCCTTCACCAACAACATTCTCGACACACTGCCTCCTTCCACTCAACTCCTTCTGACTCCTTTTGTCCACCTCTCGGCCATTTCTCTTTCTCGACAATTCAGGTTTTGCAAGACATCTTTTTGCGAACCAGCGTTCACTAGCGGAGGAACGTACTACTAAAGCCATATCTATTCCTGGTCACCTCATGTTGGTGAGGTGAGCATCTCTTATCTGAAACTATATCTATCTTCGAGTTACTATGGCGGAGGATAAAAAATTTGAACATGCTAATCATCTACATAATCTATGCTAAGGTAATCTCAACGTTGACCAACTTCGGGAGAAAAGAGGAGTTTGCATTGTAAAACTCCCGAAGGCCGAATTCATGAAGTAAGATCAGTCATGGATCTATGGATCCATGTGGCTAGTTCTCAACCATCGATATACAAGGGACACGTGGTGCTAGATCCTTTAGTTCATAGACTAGGCACTAAAGGGAATTTGAGGGGTGGTGTGTCAAAAAGCTATGAATCCCAAAGTAACGAGAGTCATCAATTTGAAGATGATTTGGGACTTTTTCTCACTATCAAATATAGGTTGTTCTCAACTCGACATTGACCTACTCTGGGAACAAATTGGAGATTACACGGAAAAATATCCGAAGGCAAAAACAATGAAGTGAAGGGAACCATTGATTTGAGGACATATTGGATCCCTCCCAGATTGTTGAATCTACGCCATGGTCAATTCCACGTTGAGTACTTCGAGAGAAATGAAAGAGGATAAGACCAGAGTTATAAGGTACAATGACATCACCTAGGATGACATGGACCCAAGATTGATGTGACATGTGTCACCCGTATTTGTACGTATCACATACCCTATAGACCCATTGGGACGTGACACATGTCACCCCTGGCCCTTCTACGTGTCAGCCTGTGGTACATGCCCACCTGGCCGAAGTGGTTGGTGAAGTGAGCGGTACTACAGGAGTCCAAGACTTCAGGACTCCAAAGGGTTTAAGGTGTAGTATGGTAGAGAAACGAAAAGACCTGAAGGCCAGATCCACGTGGAAAACTTACAGGACTTTGTAAGTTTGAAACTTTGGGTGGTCTCGTATATAGATAGAAAAGAGGCATGAAGCACTGAGGTGTTGAATTCCTCAACAACTGATATATGAGAAGGAGATTAAGTCTAGTCATGGGATTGGATGTTGGATGGTATTCTACCATGGAGAAGGGAGCTTATAAACAACATGTGTGAGGTGGATCCACATGAGTGCTACATATCCCTCAACCAATGAACACCTGAAAAAATTTGGGAAGCCATAACCTGCAACTCAAAGCTCGGATTTGAGCCTGGTATCAGTTATTAGAATGCTACAGGTGAGTAGAAGAGGATAAAGACATTAGACAGAGGATATGAGATGTTAAGGAGAGTGAAATTTTGATGCCCCATCCCTAGGAAAGCTATTAAGGCATTGGGTGTGTTACAAATATCCTCAACCCTAGGTGCATGAGGCGAAGGGTCCTTATCCTCCTTTGTCTTTTTCATGAATAGTTGGTTTCCTAGTAAGTTGGTTTACGTTGAAGGATGGGTTTTTTTTGCTAAGACTCAAAATGGTCTAGCTAGGAAATTACACATAACAATTTTTTTATTGTATTCAAAGTCCTAGAAGTAGCTACTACTAGTCCTTTAGATTCAAGAGACGGATCTTTCAAAAAACTTAAGATAATTTACTGCACTTTTGCTAGTCTGTTTTCCTTAGTGGTGTGCCAATGATCACCATGTTCAGACTTTCGATCCTCTGCCATTGTAACTCTGAGATAGATATTGATCCAGATAACAGAACTCCTTTACCTGACGTTCACCTCAACAACAAACAAGAGATTTACTGATCAGAAAGAAATTGAAATGAGAACACAAGGAGACCCAGAATAGCTATGGTTTTAGTGATAAAGTTCATTGGTAGAAAAGCAAATAGAAATGCAGAAAAGCAATGGGGGCTTCAGTGAACTTCTAACTATTGCATGAGACTAATATCTAAAGAGGGTCTTTGGATTTCAAATAGATAACAGTAACTAAATAAAAATCTAATTATAACTAAGTGGAGTCTAACTTCACTCATCTAAGTGGAAAGCAATGATGGAAATTAGTTATTCTAACACCGTTTAATTTTAAGAGTATATTCACATTCAGCTAAAGTACATATTGAATTAAGTATTAAAATAATAATAAAAAATAATAAAATTATATATATATATATATATATATATATATATATATATATATATGAGATCACCATGTTCAGACATTTGATCCTCCGCCATTGTAACTCCGAGATAGATATCGATCCAGATAACAAAACTCCTTTACCTGACGTTCACCTCAACAACAGACAAGATCTTTACTGATCAGAAAAAAATTGAAATGAGAACATAAGGCTGAGATTAATATATAGAGGATTTTTTCATTTCAAATCAAGTTGAAGATAATTAATAATAAAAGAAGTCTAACTAATAATAATAATCTATTTTTAAGGTCGCGGTCAAGTCACATCGAATTGGTGTATGAGACCTCCTTATTCGTCGGACAAAGAACCCCCCTCGGCCCAACAATTTGACTGGTAAAATCTACGGAGGTATATTATAATTAATTAGATTCTAACTCCACCCATCTAAGTATGAGATCAAATTAATGTATGAGACCCCTTCCACCCAACCATTTTGACCGATAATGTCTACGAAGGGATACATACCATACCCCTCTCTTGACTTGAACTTGTATATATATATATTGATAGCGCAACACTACCACATACCCCACAGGGTCTCTGCGCCTGACCTCTCAGTCTTAAGGATCGTTCAATTTCCCATACGAGCCGAATTAGCTCTTGAGATACCCTGCTAGAATCCTCTGCTTGAACCTGATCCACAGGTCTTGTTCCTTCCCTGCACATTCTTTTGCTCTTTACCGTGACCTTTCCCCGAATCAATATCGGGGTTCGAGGTTTTGTAAATCCCACTGTCGAGAGTTCCTACACTCTCGATTTCCCGATCTCCGATGGGACAAATTGGTGATGCACCCCTTTTCCTTAGCCCCTCCTAGTTGTGTTGTTGGTCCACATGACCTTCCTTCATATCACCGCAGTCATAGGTTCCTATCGAGGTTCAGGCTTTTCTATGCCACAATGCAATCGCCCTATGGATCCATGATCCTCCGATTCGAGACGTGCTCCAACCTCTACTAGTCCCCTTGGGCTAGTCTTTCAATTCCATATGACCTCCTCTCGTGACCACCGTCTTATCCCTTATCGGGATTTCAGATTTTACGATGCCGAAATACGCATGTCTTCTGGACTCACGATTCTCTGAATCTCGATGTTCTCTTTACACACTAGCCCTCCTGGCTAGGCTTCTGACCTATACGACCTTGTCCCCGTGACCACAGTCTTACCTTTGCGTCGGGGTTTCGGGGTTTGCGATGTCAAAATGCATTCTCTCACGGGACTCGCGATTCCTCGAATCCTGACTCTCTGGTCTCCTGACAGCTGGCCCCTCACGATGGCATTGTCCTCCTCTCTGATGTACTAACAGTTGGCACCCACTAATCGGGGTTTCACGATTTACGATTCCAAAATGTGCAAACACTTTGTCTACGGGATCCCTGATATCCCGATGGCCCAATGTTGATCAACAACTTCCTTGTCGAGACTTTTCCCGATGGCATCGATCTCCTCCACGCGTCCCTTCCAGATGGACGGTCTCAATCCCTCCGGGATTTTGAGAATTTCGATGTCCCAACTACTTGGACCTCAGGAACTCCGATTTCCCGATGTGGGATATCCCGACTCAGTGCAGATTTCTCACACCTGTCCCCTTGAACGGATGGATCAGATTTGTGTCGAGGTTTTCAAAGTGGACTTACCCGATCTCCTATCCATGGGAATGATGATTTCATGATGCGCCAAAGTACTGACGGGTGCTCGATCTTTGCCACGTTTCCAATTGATGGACGGTCCAGATCTTCCCTGCATTTTGAGACTTATAGTGTCTCGTTTTCTCCACCTCGAGAATCCCGATTTCCCGATGGTTGAAGTTTCGATAGTTTAACCACCATGCAACTCCTGTCTGATCTGACGACTGACGGGTATCTACTCCAAATCTTCTATCTCAGATCCTTCCTCCTTGTGCGCTCCTCCTCCAGAGGCTAAACTTTGTGCACCTTCTCCCGATCCAACGGTTGACGGGATTTTTGAGTGAGATCCAATGGTTGTCGATCTCCTTCTCTGTGCACTTCTCCTGATGCCTTCCTGGACATGAAAATCAATGGTCTACCTCTCTTCTCCTCTTTCGATCCGACAGCTGCTGTGCTTCTCCTGAGCTTGTGCACTTCTTCTTCCCAGACTTGGAAGAATTTCAAAAACCCCAAAGGCCTTGACCTTTGTATACTCTTCCTCTCTGAGCTCCATGACCTTGAGCTTCGTCGTGCATATGAAAACGTTGTTCCTCCTAAGCTTTCTTCAACCACTCAGACCCCTAAGGGATTTTATCTTCAACTTCCTTCTCCCACAGATGGAGAATTTGACGCCTTCTTGGTTGTCTCCTACTCAAGCAACCTCCTGTTGAGTCTATTAGGGTGTTCAAAAACCTTATGAAGATCCTCCAATGGATTCTTCCCTCACTTCCAGAACTCAAAGAGTTCTGTTCTCCTGTGTTTGTCTGCACACTAACTCAATTCCCACCTGGCAGAGTTTTCCCTTTCAAAGAATGTTCAGATGTCCTGTCGTCTTCCCCTGTGCACCTATGCACTCGCTCAATGCCCAGCTGGAAGAGCTCTCAGAATCCTCAATGATTTTGTCTCTACTGAACTCACAATAGATTTCTTCCTCTGTGCACTCCTTGGACCTACTCAATGCCCACTTGGAAGAGCTCTACAGAATTCACAGCAGAATTCTGCCTACAACTGTGTCTCTCCCACATAGCCTTGCCTCCTGAGGTGTTCAGCAACCTCAAAGGTCTTTCTCCTGAGTTGTTGACTTCAGTTCCTGTGCCGCAACACGTCTTTGTCTGAACCCGTAGTGTTCAGAAGTGCAACCTCTGTGCACGGCTCTCAAAACCCGCAGTGTCCTATCACACCCTCCTGGTGTGAAGCCTCAAAGACCTTCAACCCTGAAATCAAGCACACTCCTGCAAATGCACAACTACAGTATACATCTACAACATACAATCGAACACACACAAACATTCACATAACATACATAAATGCAGGAAAAACTGCTCTTTGTATTAAAATGACAAATGCCTAAAATATACAATGGTGTTCCTGAGCTCTCTTTGGCTCTTCTCAACTCTGCTCATCTAACTCTCTACTCACTAACTAAAAATGAGATCAGAAAATCTCTTTTACCTGAGGGGCTCATCGAGTGCTTCCCTCCAAGTCTACCTACTCTATTCAATTACAATAAATGGTTGTCTAGTCCAGCATCTTGATCTAGATCTCAGCCGATCTAGCATTAAAGTTGATCTACCTAATGCCTGGACAAAGGCATGGCTCTATGGCTCACCAGCCTAAACATTTAATTACATTCAATTCATATTTAAATTAGGCTACACCTCTCTCTTCAACGCACGATTTGAATCTGCGGACGTGGTTGGCTGGTTGGATGGATGACGTGGAGAGATGCTCCTGCATCATATATATATTTGCAATTATAACACCATTTAATTTTAAGATATTCACATTTAGCTAAAGGACATATTGAGTTAAGTATTAAAATACTAATAATAAATAATAAAATAGATCCATCATGATTCAATCAAAGACTGGATCTGAAAACCAAACAAGGCCCATCCAAACTTCTCTATAATATAGAAAGTGGTCATCAAACCTTTTTCAGTCATTGGCGAAGGTCTAGCATGGAGAGTTGGAAGAGTTACAAAATTCATAATCGTCTTGCATCCCTAGACAGGAATCGAGAACTCTGATATTCTCCCCATCGACATCATTGAATATTTCCATGACTCCTAGATCTTCTTACTAAACCATGTGTCTTCTATAGAATGCAACACCATATGGTGACAAGCATAGAAGAGGGTGCAAGAACTGGGTTTGGAACCACACTTCTCCCCTTTTTGGGACAACTACACTCGATCTCTGCATTTCATCCATATTAGGATCACACACAAGGATAATGAACTAATATGGAAAAATGCGTCTCAGAGTCAATACACCCCCAAAATTGGCTATATACACCTAAATATGGAATTGTACTAGAGGGAGCTTGAATGGTGGTGGAAAGGTCTATGGAAAATAAAATATCCCCAAAAAGAAAAAATATTTATGTGGTGTGCACTAAAAATAAATTCCCAACATGGGATAGGATGGATAAGCGACATATAGAGGAACCTGGACGGTGTTGATTATGCAGAGTTGATGTTGAATCCATTTTCCATCTCAATGGCAGTTCACCGATGATATTTTGAAGGAAGCTTCTTTGGCGGTTTATATATCTTGTTGAATCCATTTTCCATCTCAATGGCAGTTCATCGATCAGATTTTGAAGGAAGCTTCTTTGGCGGTTTATATATCTTGTGTCTGGGCTGGAAATTTGATGGAGGATGCTTGGAAATCTTGGCTTAAAAGAAGAGATCATAGGAAAATAAAATGCTTTAGATTGTTGATTAGTTGGGGCACATGGCTTGCCCGAAATCCATCCATATTTAAAGATCGACCTTCTCTACTTGAAATTACTGTACGTCAAGCTCTTTCTATACTCTCTCATTTCCCTCAAGAAAAATCATGTCCTACGAATCAAATTTTCTATGCTGAATAGATTGAGCAATCAATGCCATGGGATTTTTTCGACAGTTCATCTTAAAATGACAACCAAATTTGTGGCAGGGGTATTGTCCTATTCCTCAATTCACATCATTCTTTCCATATAAAACTGGGTCTATGGGGAAACAAACAATTTTTCTAAACTAATGGATTTAAATCTTCTTCTCTTTGTGGGGGAAAAGGAAATCAAATCTATCCAGATATTTGGTGATTCCCTGAATGTTATCCAGTGCAGAAAATGTCAGCAATGTAATAATATTCTATTGCAACCTATTTTGGAGGAAATTTTAAGATATCTAACTTTTTTCGATTCTTATTAAATCAAACGGAAAGAAATATAGATGTCGACTCTCTCTCCAAATCAGGACTACAACTCCTTTTTGGATAGTGGCATATCAAAAAATAATGGGTGAAGATTTATCAAATCATTTTCATCAACCTTTCAACGAAGACCTTGAGCTTCCAAATCACAAACTTCAATCATGACATAATTGTATTTTGAATAAGGATGTATATGTAGCAAAATTATTGTATAATTTTTTATGTATTTATTTTCGTATATATATAAAATATCCATAGAACAACTCCTCGACATTGTAAACTTTGTATTTATTGAGATAGAGGGGGATTTTATAACTCACACAAATTGTCCTCCCTTTTATTTATGTAGGAGTCATGCTTTGATGTAATTCTTGATAGAAGGGACAATCTACACTCACAGATACTTAGTTTGTATCAGATCTTTAGTTTGTATCAGATCTTTTGTTGTACAGTAGTGCACTCGTTTGTATCAGATCTTCTGTTTGTATCAGATCTTTTGTCAGTGTACAATAGTGCACTCACTGCATACAAAATGTAAATTTTCTCTTTTGGTGATAAAGTTAAGTTTTTCTCCAAGGAAAAAATAAAAATTGTAAAAGAGTTATGAATAATATTTTAAATAGGTATTTATGGAACACAAAAATAAAATTGAAGCTCAAGTTATCTTCACTGGAAGGAATCCACCACTTGATTATTGTCCTAGTTATAAAGCTAATAGAATAAAGTGAGGAATTTTCCCACATGTTAATTTTTTTTTACTCAAAAAAAAATCAAAATAAGCTTTTCAAATACTACTACTAGAACAAGAGATCCACCACTTAATAACTATCCTAATTATAAAACTAATATAGTAAAAAAAATTCAAGTTTTCCACTTAAATAAACATGATTTTCTCAAACTCCTTTAAGAAGAGATTTGGATATCATCTAGTTACATAAAAAAATCCACTCTCCCTATTTCAAGATTTATTTTATAATAGAATGTAATATATTATTAATGCAAATCGAAATGGTAAAGCAGCAACACATGATAATAAAGATCGAAATGTTAAGGCAGCAATACATATAATAAAGCCCACAAATCCAAATCTTAATGACGGACTCTTCAATTCTTATGCAAAGGAATTTAATTCTCTTCTTCATATTATATTACAAAGCTGGCAGGCACTTATACTCAGCTCAACCTCAAACGGTATAGGTTTGCGATTGGCTCTGATAAGGCAGGTCTTGCTCACCACTTCAATAGAAAACCTAATCTGCATGTTAGACGCTACAGAGATGCATTTTAACCAAACACACATTTATATTCTACCTATTAGACGGTGTAGACCTAAGCCAATAATTACGCGGAAAGGCTTATACCTATTGATAATGGGCAGATTTAATAGGGGTTTAGTGTTTAATAAGTTTTTTATGGATATGATTAAATATGGCTGGAATATTATTAGTAGTCACACAAAATAAATGGCTGTGATTTCAATCATTAACTTCCTAGCTATTATAAAGACATCTTTATGTGTTTACTTTTTTACATTTACCTAATCATATTTAAAAATTACTTTGATAGCTAATTGATTGCCACCTAAATGATTAATAGAAATTAAAATATTAATACCAGATAAATGAAGCTCAACAGTTTATTTGTTAATCAATAATAAAATTTAATATATTCTTTTAAGGATTCTTTTCATCTTATCAGCTTTTCGGCGTTGATCAACCACAATTATATGGCTGTGCTAGTAGCTATACTCATCTTAAAAAATAAGTATGAAAAACCTAACGACACATTCATGCTTTCAATATTTTCTTATTTTCTTTTGCTTACTGACTGAGGACCGGGTTTTCGTCGTTGTTCCCGGTGGTGGCGCGGCGCTGCAGTCGCCATTTGGCATTATTTCGTCTTCGTCCATGGCTTTGGGAAGTTTCTCACAACCACCGGCTTGAGAAACAAGAGATGTGAGAGAAGACGATATTTTCTTTTCCTTACTGGCTGAGGATTGGTTTTTCCTCGTTGTTCCCGGTGGTGGCGCATGCGCAGAAACTGTTGCTGTCTTTGGCCCTCTTTCCTCCTCAACGCCTTTCGGAAGTTTCTCACAACCACCGGCTTGAGAAACAGAAGAAATTCGGTTTTCATGGGGTCCAAATGATCTCCCTCCGAGAATTTGACTTTTTCTACGGCATTCATTCAAGAAATTTATTTGATCGAGGGCCAAAATATCATCGAGAAACTTCCTTTGATGGTCACAGAGTGAGTCCGCTGGATTATGCAGACGATCACTATGTTCAGACTTTCGATCATCCGCCATTGTAACTCCGAGAAAGATATCGATCCAGATAGCAGAACTCCTTTACCTGACGTTCACCTCAACAACAGACAAGATCTTTACTGATCAGAAAGAAATTGAAATGAGAACACAAGGCGACCGAGAATAGCTATGGTTTTATTGATGAAGTTCAGAGGCAGAAAAGCAAACAGAAATGCAGAAAAGCAATGGGGGCTTCAGTGCACTTCTAAGTATTGCATGAGATTAATATCTAAAGAGGGTCTTCGGATTTGAAATAGATAACAGTAACTAAATAAAAATCTAACTATAACTAAGTGGAGTCTAACTTCACTCATCTAAGTGGAAAGCAACGATGGAGATTAGTTATTCTAACACCGTTTAATTTTAAGAGTATATTCACATTCAGCTAAAGTACATATTGAATTAAGTATTAAAATAATAATAAAAATTAATAAAATTATATATATATATATA
>ML804572.1:47578-59948 GCA_009831015.1 Picea engelmannii | reverse complement strand
TTCATTTATGCATTCAAAAATCCAATTTAAACAACATAAAATGAAGATTTCACGAAGATTTTTTCCTTTTTTTTAATGTTTTTTAAAAGTTTAAAGAAATATATATTTTATGTTTTTTTTAAACAAATTTCATGTATAATTAATTTTTTGTTTATGTTCATGAGACTGGAGCAACTATAAGCTAGGGTTTGGTATATGTGGCCACAACAGAGGATAGCATGAGTACCAAGGGGGGTGGTAATGAAACCCCCTCATACCAGTAGGTAGTAGTAGATAGAGGGAAAGGCCCACGAGGTGTAGGTTTCAAGGCACCAATGACAAGCACCTCGAGATCAGAAACAGAAAAGAGTGAGCAAAGTAACTAGAAGAAAGGTGATGGTATGAGGGAAGAAACCAGAGAACATCAGAATGTTGTGTAAGAAACAGTGAGCACCAATGGGGCTGAAGGGTGAAATACATGTAAACCAAAGACAAAAATGATACCCGAGGTAATATTGGATGATCCACAAACGTAACTCTACAGGGACCAGATGAAGACGCATGCACTAATCTGCAAGTTTATAGGGTTGTGGCCAATAGAAAGAATGTTGTGCAACTGGATTAAATATTAGTCGAAGACAAGTGGAGAAGTGGATCTTCACCTAGGCTCGAAAGGCTTCTTTACAACAATTTTCATGAACCTGGAAGATGGGGATAAGNGGGGGGGGGGGGGGGGGCGCGGCATACTTCCATGCCTCAGCAGGACTGTACATGCGACCATGGTAGGAAAATTTCTCCCCAGAAAAAGAAAATTTCAAAAATGTGCCTATATGCCTGAGAATTTACTCATTGCCTTTAGATTATTGGCTACCCTCGACCTTTGAAGAAATAGGGAACAAACTAGGAAAATACGTGAACACATCTGAAGATACTCTAAAAGGAAAATACACCTCCTACGCAATAATGTGCATAGAGATGGATATGTCGGGGGAATTCCTAGAAGCCATAAGCTTGGAATTCAGGGATGAGGAATGGATACAAAACATTAAATATGAGAATATCTCCTTAAGATGTTGTAGATTTCACGAGCATGGGAACCTAATCAAAGAATGTCTGACCATCAAAAAACAAGAAGTGGAGAACACTAGACTACAACAGGACGAAGATGGTTTTATAAAACCAAACCACAGAAACAGAGCTAACAAGAAACAAAGTAAAACCCCAACAGGGAGAAACCTGGAGGCAAGGAATAAAGCAGAAGGATGGGACATGACCAACAAAGAGGAGGAAGGAGGAAAGGAAAAAGAAAAAGATAAATAAGTCAGGGAACAAGCTACCAATGAGGATACAGATAGCCCAAGAAAGGGGATGAGACAGGGGGGTAGTGCAAATTATATGGAAGGAGAAACCAGAGATACCCCCACCCCTATGATAGAGGCAGACATAGATGCAGAAATTACTCCAAGCGAGGTAGGAATAAGTACAAGATGGTGGTTGTCGAAGGATAGCATATGGCAGGAGGGATCCTCACCTTGTGGAACTCATAAGTGATGAACCTAATAGCAGCTGAGGCAACCAAGAACACACTTTAAGTTAACATTCAAATCATTGGGAATACATAGATGATCCTATGCACTAATGTGTATGGATCTCAGATGCTAGAGGAAAAGAGAAGAATGCATCTAAACCTAGAAGAGCTATAAACCCACTCCAACAACCTCCACTCGATCCTAGTAGGAGACTTCAACATCATCACATCACTTGCGGAAAAAAGAGGGGGCACCAGAAGATTGGATAGAGATGTGGAAGAATTATCAACATTCATAGACATAGCAAAGATGGTGGACATCATAACCAATAACAAAAACTTCACTTGGAACAATAAATGGACAAATCAACATCAGGCTGTGACAAGACTGGATAGATTCTTTGTGTCAAAATCCATCATTGTGCAGGGGTTAACCTTAGATTGCAACATCCTTCCCTAGGGGGTTCTGATCACTAGCAAGTCCAACTGGAAGGAGTCTTCCCAACCACCTCGAAAAATAGACCTTTCATATTTGACAAATTATGGATTGAACACTGTTGTGGGTGGGAAATCACTCCTACAGACTAGAACTAAGGGTTTTATCATGCGTGCAGAAATGACCTAAAGATTCTTAATTTTTACCATCATCCAATGCCTAAACCCCCATTACTCATATGTAAATACAAGGCTCAAGTGATAAAGTTGGCGTACCTTATTTTTCGTGTGTGATGTCGATCCCTTTTCGCGCTTCGTCATTCTTTGACTACAACTCTGCTCCCAATGTCGACCTGCATTCACAAAAGATGAACAAAGAACTCCACATGCATTTGATCGATGAACTAATGGGTTATAGATTTAATCAATGGTGTAATCAATATTCAAATAATTACAATCTCATGTGGCGAGACGAGAAAATAAATTATTTTATTAAGTTTACAATGATACCTTATAATGGTAAAGTTGGCTACTGCTCCTCAATCCTGGTCCTGGGATCTTCTTCCACTGTCTTCCAACTGCTTTTCTCTATACTTCTCTTTGCACAAGGATGACTAAAGGTTGGGAAAAAGGGAATGTTCAATCCGGTATAGTTTCTTTACTATGATTTTCCTCCTTTCAAATGGGAACCCTACACCTTATTTTATAGGGTAGAAGGAGCTAGGTATTTGGTCGAATGACCAACCATGCATGGCTGAAAGGATACCCAAAGCTGTGTGTTCCATCAACAAATTTCCTTTTTTCGTGCTTCTGAAGGTCCACGTGGGTTGTAGTGGGTCAACTAGTGTGGACAATTTAGACATATTTTCTGAATTGAAATAATCATTTGTTTCCAATTTATAGAAAATAAGCTTTTCTATAAATTGTTAACAAATAATTATTTCAATTCAGAAAATATATTACATGTGACTCTATAGAACGAAAGTCTATTCAATGTTGCAATGAAGTGTAATAATCACATAAAATAGTTCTAAAAGAACTTAAAGAGATAAAGAGAATTTTTCATGTTATTATTGTTAATTAATCCATAACACTAATTATGAGAGTCATCTTAAAGAAATTAATTAATAAAGATGAAGAAAAAGAAAAAATAAGAAATTAGGTACAAGCAAGAATAAAGTAAAAAAATATCTTGAAACTTAAAAGGAGGTTCTGTAACTTTTATGATAAGAATAGAATAGATAGGAAAATATAACACCTCCTTTAGATTAGCTACTATAATTAATATAATAAAAAATATATTTGATACAAGTGTTAATAGGGGATTTTAATATCATAACATTTCAAAAGATTGTAAAAATTTTTATGAATAACGTTTTAATTAGATATTTATGAAAAATAAAAATATAAGTGAAGCCTAAACTCTTTTCATTCAAAGAAATTCACCACTTAATTATTTTCCTAATTATAAAACTAATAAAATAAAGAGAAGAATTTTATGTCATATTAACTTCTTTCTACTCAAAAACAAATAAAATGAACTCTTAAAATACTATCACCCCATTACTATCCTAATTATAAAACTAATGTAGTAAAAAGACTTAAAAGGAAATTTGGATATCTAACTATCTACTCTCTCATAAAATATGTTATTGATGAAAATGAGTAAAAGGAGATTCAAGTTTTACTATTTTCTTAAATATCTTAGAGGGAGATTTGAGTATCTAACTATGTGGTCTTCAATAAAATTTGTTATTGATGCAAATCAAAATATTGAACGGGATTCGAACCTTTCTAAAGTCAAACAATGAGTTCAGATTTATATAAAATTATATTTTGCAAATATCAAATAAAATATTAATGAAAACTTATTAAATAATTAAATAATTTAAAATAATATAAAATATTTTAATGTTAGTGAAACAATAATTAAATAATAATTTAATAATTTAAATAAGAATTTAGTTCTCTTCTTCATATTATTAGCATCGATTACAAACATGGCAGACACATATACTCAACTCAAGCTCAAACGGTGTATGTCTTGCTCACCTCTTCAATAGAAAACTTAATCTGCATGTTAACAGCTACAGAGGCACATTCTAATTATTAGACGACGTAGACCTAAGCCAATAGTAGCTATACTCACCTTAAAAAAAATGGGTATGAAAATCCTAATGACACATTCATGCGTTCAATATTTTCTTATTTTCTTTGGCTTCCTCGCTGAGGAACGACCTTTCCTCGTTGTTCCGAGTGGTGGTGCATGCACAGGCACTGCAGTCACCTTTGGCACTATTTTCTTCTCCTCGTTGCCTTTGGGAAGTTTGTCACAACCAGTGGCTTGAAAAATAGGGGATGTGAGAGAAGACCATATTTCTTTTTCTTAATGGTCGAGGACTTCTTTTTCCTCGTTGTTACCCATGGTGGCGCATGCGCAGAAGCTGTTGTCATCTTTGGCCCTATTTCCTCCTCCTCAATGCCTTTGGGAAGTTTCTCACAACCACAGGCTTGAGAATCAGAAGACGACGAGAAAATTCGGTTTTCATGGGGCGTAAACGATCTGCCCCCCGAAACTTGATTTGTTCTACGGTAGTCATTCAAGAAATTTATTTGGTCAAGGGCCAAATATCATCGAGAAACTTATTTTGATGCTCACAGAGTGAGTCCACTAAATTATGCAGAGGATGGGCACATTTAATAGGTTCTTACTGCTTAATCAATTTTGTAAGGACAAGATTAAATATTTATGGAATATTCTTAGTAGTCCCAATAAATCAATGGTTGTGATTTCAGCCACTAACTTCCTCACTATTATAAATACATTAGTTTACATGTTTATTTTTTTACGTTTACTTAATCATATTAAAAATTTACTATGGTTGCTAGCTGATTACCTCGTATGAGTGATTAGGGTTTCATTTTCTAGGCCAAACTAAACCTTTGGCCTTCAATAGCCACATTGTGGACACACTACCTCCTTCCACTCGACTCCCTCCAACTCCTTCTGTCCACCTTTGGGCCGTTTCTCTTTCTGGAGAATTAAGGTTTTCGAGGCCATCTTTTTGCGAACAGACGTTCACCAACCGCAAATTTGTGGTTGTGCTAGTATTTAATTACATTTAATGATGGATCTTTAAATAAATAAGTTTTAGATGGGTGTAAAATTTTACAACGATTCCAAGGTATTTGAATTTGTACCGCTCGAAGATAAGTTTTAGATGGGTGTTAAATTTTACAACGATTTATGGTATTTGAAATTGTACCGTTGGAAGGTATTTGGTAGAATGGTCAAATACCTCCCAACGGTACAACTTCAAATACCTTTCACCAGTACAATTTTAAATACCTTGGAATGCAAATCTTGGTCAACATTCGAGCTTGGAATGCAAATAATGTCGATTTCTAAAGAACATGGACAATAAAATTAATCTATTGCAGGAAGGCGTCATTGCGAAGAGGCGGTGACTAATTGCCATTCCTTTTCTATAAATAGCAGAGGAATGTGCCGCTAAAGCCATATCTATTCGCGGTCGCCTTGTGTTGGTGAGGTGAGCATCTCTTATCTGAAACAATATCTATCTCGGAGTTACTATGGTAGAGGATTGAAAATATGAACATGTTAATTGTCTGCATAATCTATGCTAAGGTCATCTCAACGCTGACCAACTTTAGGAGAAAAGAGGAGTTTGCATCGTAAAAATATCGAAGGCCAAATTCATGAAGTAACATTAGTCGTGGATCTATAGATCCATGTGGCCAGTTCTCAACCATCGATATACAAGGGACACGTGGCGCTAGATCCTTTATTTCGGAGACTAGGCACTACAGGAAATTTGTGGGGTGGTGTGTCGAAAAGCTATGAATCCCAAAGTAACAGGAATCGTTTATTTGAAGATGATTTGGGAATTTTTCTCACTATCAAATATAGATTGTGCTCCGCCCGACATTGGCCTACTCTGGGAAGAAATTGGAGATTACACGGAAAAATCTCCGAAGGCTGAAACAATGAAGTGAAGGGAATTGTTGATTTCAGGACATGTTGGATCCCTCCATGATTGTTGGATCTACCCCATGTTCAATTTAGTGTTGACTACATCAAGAGAAATGATAATTCTATAGCATGAAACTCTACAATGCCGAAGTTACAAAGTATCATAGACCATTGATTCAAGGGGTAGGTATACCAATCTTAGCCATGAGATTGAAAGCTATGAAAGACGATCAAACCAGAGTGATGAGGCACAATGACATCATCTAGGATGACGTGGACCCAATATTGACGTGATATGTGTCACCCGTATTTGTACATATCACATACCCTATAGACCCATTGGGACATGACACATGTCACCCCTAGCACTTCTACGTGTCAGCCTGTGGTGCTTGCCCACCTGGCCAAAGTGGTTGGTGAAGTGACTGGTACTACAGGAGTCCAAGACTTCGAGATTCCAAAGGGTTTAGGGTGTGGTATGGTAGAGAAACGAAAAGGCCCGAAGGCTAGAGCCACATGGCAAACTTATAGGACTTTGGAAGTTTGAAACTTCGGGTGGTCCCGTGCATAGATAGAAAAGAGGTGTGAAGCACTAAAGCATCGAATTCCTCCACAATTGATATATGAGAAGGAGATTAAGTCTAGTCATGGGATTGGATGTTGGATGGTCTTCTACCATGAAGGAGGGAGCTTAGAAAAACCATGTGTGAGGTGGATCCACATGAGCGCCACATGTCCCTCAATAAATGAATGCCCGAAAAACTTTGGGAAGCCATAACCTGCAACCCGAAGTTTGGATTTGAGCCTTGTATCAATTATTAAAATGCTAGAGGTGAGTATAAGAGGATAAAGACCTCAGATAGAGGATATGAGATGTTAAGGAGAGTGAAATTTTGATGCCCCATCCCTAGGAAAGCTATTAAGGGGTCGGGTGTTACAAATATCCTCAACCCGAGGTGCATGAGGTGAAGAGTCCTTATCCTCCTTCGTCTTTTTCATGAATAGTTGGTTTCGTAGTAAGTTGGTTTAAGTTGACAAATGGGGTTTTTTTTCTAAGACTCAAAATGGTCTAGCTAGGAAATTACACATAACAATTTATTTATTGTATTCAAAGTCCTAGGAGTAGCTACTACTAGTCCTTTAGATTCAAGAGACAGATCTTTCATAACACTTAAGGTAATTTACTGCACTTTTTCTAGTCTATTTTCCTTAGTGGCATATCAACAACAGGGTTTTTGATATATCTTCCAATGGAAATATAAATAGATCAGTATTATTAAAAAAAAACTAGTGAACTAGAAGGACCCCCCAAACATAGTTTCTGGATAAAATTACACAAGCATCTTCAAATTCAAAAAAAAAAAAAAATCAAGACAACATACAAACCCATCATAAGTTAGTAAAATACCATGAAAAATGATCGTGTAAACATTGAATCGAGTAAGAATTGAAACAAATCAAATTCAATAAGTGAACCTAAAATCCAAGACAATATGTAGCTCGAGCAACATTAAAATTTCAAGGATCAACGCAACATAATATTAAGAACATCAAACAACAACCCCATAAGAAGAAATGCCAAAATCAGTAGCCAAAAAAATTTGATCCAATGAAGACGATATCAATCACTCACATTCAACATGTAGTATGATCTCTTTAATCTAGTGTATAATTCACTTTAGATTATTTTAGAAATATGTTCAACTATTATTATCTACACTAGAAGAATATTAAGAACAAGGCCACTTCCTAATTAGATGTTTTCTATAAATTGGAAACAAATAATTATTTCAATTCAGAAAATATATTACGTGTGACTCTATAGAACGAAAGTCTATTCAATGTTGCAATGAAGTGTAATAATCACATAAAATAGTTCTAAAATAATTTAAAGAGATAAAGAGAATTTTTCATGTTATTATTGTTAATTAATCCATAACACTAATTATGAGAGTCATCTTAAAGAAATTAATTAATAAAGATGAAGAAAAGGAAAAAATAAGAAATTAGGTACAAACAAGAATAAAGTAAAAAAATATCTTGAAACTTAAAAGGAGGTTGTGTAACTTTTATGATAAGAATAGAATAGATAGGAAAATATAACACCTCCTTTAGATTATCTACTATAATTAATATAATAAAAAATATATTTGATACAAGTGTTAATAGGGGATTTTAATATCATAACATTTCAAAAGATTGTAAAAAAAATTATGAATAACGTTTTAATTAGATATTTATGAAAAATAAAAATATATGTGAAGCCTAAACTCTTTTCATTCAAAGAAATTCACCACTTAATTATTTTCTTAATTATAAAACTAATAAAATAAAGAGAAGAATTTTCTGTCATATTAACTTCTTTCTACTCAAAAACAAATCAAATGAACTCTTAAAATACTATCACTCCATTACTATCCTAATTATAAAACTAATGTAGTAAAAAGACTTAAAAGGAGATTTGGATATCTAACTATCCACTCTCTCATAAAATATGTTATTGATGCAAATCAGTAAAAGGAGGTTCAAGTTTTACTATTTTCTTAAATATCTTAGAGGGAGATTTGGGTATCTAACTATCTAGTCTTCAATAAAATTTGTTATTGATGCAAATCAAAATATTGAACGGGATTCCAACCTTTCTAAAGTCAAACAATGAGTTCAGATTTATATAAAATTATATTTTGCAAATATCAAATAAAATATTAATGAAAACTTATTAAAGAATCAAATAATTTAAAATAATATTAAATATTTTAATGTTAGTGAAACAATAATTAAATAAGAATTTAATAATTTAAATATGAATTTAGTTCTCTTCTTCATATTATTAGCATCGATTACAAATATGGCAGACACATATACTCAACTCAATCTCAAACGGTGTATGTTTTGCTCACCTCTTCAATAGAAATCTTAACCTGCATGTTAATAGCTACAGAGGCACAGTCTAATTATTAGACGACGTAGACCTAAGCCAATAGTAGCTATACTCACCTTAAAAAAAAATCGGTATGAAAAACCTAATGACACATTCATGCGTTCAATATTTTCTTATTTTCTTTGGCTTCCTCGCTGAGGAACGACCTTTCCTCGTTGTTCCCAGTGGTGGCGCATGCACAGGCGCTGCAGTCACCTTTGGCACTATTTTCTTCTCCTAATTTCCTTTGGGAAGTTTGTCACAACCACTGGCTTGAAAAATATGAGATGTGAGAGAAGACCATATTTCTTTTGCTTAATGGTCGAGGACTGCTTTTTCCTCGTTGTTATCGGTGGTGGCGCATGCGCAGAAGCTGTTGTCATCTTTGGCCCTATTTCCTCCTCCTCAATGCCTTTGGGAAGTTTCTCACAACCACAGGCTTGAGAATCAGAAGACGACAAGAAAATTCGGTTTTCATGGGGTGTAAACGATCTGCCCCCTGAAACTTTATTTGTTCTATGGTACTCATTCAAGAAATTTATTTGGTCAAGGGCCAAATATCATCGAGAAACTTATTTTGATGTTCACAGAGTGAGTCCACTAAATTATGCAGAGGATGGGCACATTTAATAGGTTCTTAGTGCTTAATAAATTTTGTAAGGACAAGATTAAATATTGATGGAATATTCTTAGTAGTCCCAATAAATCAATGGTTGTGATTTCAACCACTAACTTCCTCACTATTATAAATACATTAGTTTACATGTTTATTTTTTTACTTTTACTTAATCATATTTAAAATTTACTATGGTTGCTAGCTGATTACCGCGTATGAGTGATTGGGGTTTCATTTTCTAGGCCAACCTAAACCTTTGGCCTTCAATAGCCACTTCTGGACACACTACCTCCTTCCACTCAACTCCCTCCAACTCATTCTGTCCACCTTTGGGCCGTTTCTCTTTCCGGACAATTAAGGTTTTCGAGGCCATCTTTTTGCGAACCGACGTTCACCAACCGCAAATTTTTGGCTGTGCTAGTATTTAATTACATTTAATGATGGAGATTTAAATAAATAAGTTTTAGATGGGTGTAAAATTTTACAACGATTCCAAGGTATTTGAATTTGTACCGCTCGAAGATAAGTTTTAGATGGGTGTAAAATTTTACAACGATTTATGGTATTTGAAATTGTACCGTTGGAAGGTATTTGGTAGAATGGTCAAATACCTCCCAACGGTACAACTTCAAATACCTTTCACCAGTACAATTTTAAATACCTTGGAATGCAAAGCTTGGTCAGCATTCGAGCTTGGAATGAAAATAATGTCGATTTCTAAAGAACATGGACAATAAAATTAATCTATTGCAGGAAGGCGTCATTGCGAAGAGGCGGCGAATAATTGCCATTCCTTTTCTATAAATAGCGGAGGAACGTGTCGTTAAAGCTATAGCTATTTCCGGTCGCCTCGTGTTGGTGAGGTGAGCCTCTCTTATCTGAAACGATATCTATCTCGGAGTTACTATGGTAGAGGATCGAAAATCTGAACATGTTAATTGTCTGCATAATCTATGCTAAGGTCATCTCAACGCTGACCAAGTTCAGGAGAAAAGAGGAGTTTGCATCGTAAAAATCTCAAAGGCCAAATTCATGAAGTAACATTAGTCGTGGATGTATGGATCCATGTGGCGAGTTCTCAACCATCGATATACAAGGGCCACGTGGCGCTAGATCCTTTATTTTGGAGACTGGGCACTCCAGGGAATCTGTGGGGTGGTGTGTCGAAAAGCTATGAATCCCAAAGTAACAGGAATCGTCGAATTGAAGATGATTTGGGACTTTTTCTCACTATAAAATATAGATTGTGGTCCGCCCGACATTGGCCTACTCCGGGAAGAAATTGGAGATTACACGGAAAAATCTCCAAAGGCTAAAACAATGAAGTGAAGGGAACTGTTGATTTCAGGACATGTTGGATCCCTCCATGATTGTTGGATCTACCCCATGGTCAATTCAGTGTTGACTACTTCAAGAGAAATGATAATTCTATAGCATGAAAATCTACAACGTCGAACTTACAAAGTATCATAGACCATTGATCCAAGGGGTAGGTATACCAATCTTAGCCACAAGATCGAAAGGTATGAAAGACAATCAAACCAGAGTGATGAGGCACAATGACGTCACCTAGGATGATGTGGACCCAATATTGACGTGATATGTGTCACTCGTATTTGTACATATCACATACCCTATAGATCCATTGGGACATGACACATGTCACCCCTAGCACTTCTACGTGTCAGCCTGTGGTGCGTGCCCACCTGGCCGAACTGGTTGGTGAAGTGACTGGTACTACAGGAGTCCAAGACTTCGGGACTCCGAAGGGTTTAGGGTGTAGTATGGTAGAGAAAAGAAAATTCCCAAAGGCCAGAGCCACATGGAAAACTTATAGGACTTTGGAAGTTTGAAACTTCGGGTGGTCCCATGCATAGATAACAAAGAGGTGTGAAGCACTGAAGCATCGAATTCCTCCACAATTGATATATGAGAAGGAGATTAAGTCTAGTCATGGGATTGGATGTTGGATGGTCTTCTACCATGAAGGAGGGAGCTTAGAAAAACCATGTGTGAGGTGGATCCACATGAGCGCCACATGTCCCTCAATGAATGAACGCCCAGAAAACTTTGGGAAGCCATAACCTACAACCCGAAGTTCAGATTTGCGCCTTTATCAATTATTAAAATGCTACAGGTGAGTATAATAGGATAAATACCTCGGATAGAGGATATGAGATGTTAAGGAGAGCGAAATTTTGATGCCCCATCCCCAGGAAAGCTATTAAGGGGTCCGGTGTTACAAATATCCTCAACCCGAGGTGCATGAGGCGAAGCGTCCTTATCCTCCTTCGCCTTTTTCATGAATAGTTGGTTTCCTAGTAAGTTGGTTTATGTTGACAGATGGGGTTTTTTTTCTAAGACTCAAAATGGTCTAGCTAGGAAATTACACATAACAATTTATTTATTGTATTCAAAGTCCTAGGAGTAGCTACTACTAGTCCTTTAGATTCAAGAGACAGATCTTTCATAAAACTTAAGATAATTTACTGCACTTTTTCCAGTGTGTTTTCCTTAGTGGCATTCCAACAACAGGCTTTTTGATATATCTTCCAATGGAAATATAAATAGATCGGGATTATTAAAAAAAAACTAGTGAACTAGAAGGACTCCCTAAACATAGTTTCTGGATAAAATTACAGAAGCATCTTCAAATTCAAAAAAAAAATAAAATTCAAGAGAACATACAAACCCATCATAAGTTAGTAAAATACCATGAAAAATGATTATGTAAACATTGAATCGAGTAAGAATTGAAACAAATCAAATTCAATAAGTGAACCTAAAATCCAACACAATATGTAGCTCGAGCAACATTAAAATTTCAAGGATCAACACAACATAATATTAAGAACATCAAACAACAACCCCATAAGAAGCAATGCCAAAATCAGTAGC